>APFE031380268.1:0-20602 GCA_000404065.3 Pinus taeda | reverse complement strand
GAAACTGAATCATAAATATACTTATTAAAGAAAAATGATATTGAATAATGTTTATTATTGTCAAACTAATCAATGATTTAGGAAAAATATGTGTGGTTATTGTCTAATTTTAGAGTTTTTGCAAGTCATGTTGAGTTATTATGCAAAAGTTTAGTTAGCATGTTCAAATCTATTTAACAATAAAGAACAATTATATTGAATAATGTTGGTTATTGTGAAACTAACCCATGATTTGGGAAAAATATGCATTGTCATTATTTGATTTTATAGTTTGTGCAAGTCATGTTGATTTATTTTGCAAGTCTACTTAGTTGGCATGCTCAAAGTCATTCATTGCAATGTATTTTGAAAAGAAGTAATTAATCTCAAATTTCAACTTGATTCCACTTTAATTTTTAAATAAGGATATGGGAGGATTTTAATATTTCAAAAAATAATAATATATAATATACATGTTTTGAAAAAAGTCATGATTGTTTAATGATTAAGGACGGATATGGATGTGTCTATCATACATTAGAAGATTTAAAGGGGAAAATCTAATAATATTTAGATTCAATTATGAATTTATGAGCCATGGTAATTCTCCATTTAAGATTTCTATTTCCTACCACTAAATAGTTCCATTGTAGAAAAAATAGGATCTATCACCAACTACAAGAAAGCTTTCAAAATTAAACAAAATTATGTTATGTCACTTTATTATTTTTATTAAAAAACTAAAAAGTTCTTTAATCTAATTACTCTATGGTGTGAATTAGGAGATATACAAGTTTTTTTTTTAGCATGTCCAAAGATCCCATATTTGAAGTAGTAAGTCCCCAACCAATATGTACTTATATTGTAAAAATATATACCTGTAATAGATATACACAAAAAATTATATAATCACACATTGTCATTGATCAAATAATGTTAAATACATGCATGAAATGTTGTTCCAAGATAGACTATCTTGGGCACACAAACACTTGCTTGAGAAAATACCTCAAACACATGCCAATCTAAAAAGTATCTACATTTAAACAACTCCTATTCTTTAGGTAGAAAGTGTCAAAAACAAGTGTCAAAAACAAGCAGGAATTATATTTTCTAAATGATATATCTCATTGTATAAATATACATATGACTTTTTTTTGCAAAAACATCAATACTATCATACAAATTTTAAAATTCTCTATTAATTTCGTTACTAAAAAGACAATACAAATAAATACCCATTAAATTTAGCCACTCCAACTGTCTTGATCTTTTTTCCAAAAGCAAAACAACATATTTGTTTTTAACAAATTTTGGAGTCATTATTTATTTAGACTTGTGGAAGTTCAGTGTGTTATTTCTTATTTATGTAACTATTGTAATGAATAATATTACTATGTGAGATTTGAGTTATGCAAAATTTCTTTCTTTGCTCAGTTCTTTTTATTTTTTAACATGGTATCAAAGCTAGATCTTCTCTCATTAAGAGAAAGTCTTGAATTTTATTCTCATAAATAAATAAGGTTAAAAAAGGTTAAAAATTGTGTTGTGAGAATAAATTATATTATTTTTATTTGTAAATCCGTTAATCCTATGTTTGAGAGAGATTGATAGTGTTCATCCTGTGTTTGAGCGAGATTGATAGTGTTGGGTATTATAAATTTGTATGTTGAGTACTTGTTGAAATATTGAGTTGATCCATTATGAATCTTCGAAGAAAAAGATTGTGTCAAAAGTTCCATACGCCGCTGCAAAAGGGATTTGTTGTTGTGTTGCTTCTGCTGCAATGTGATTGTGTTCCCAACAAATGGGAGGATCTGGCATTAGCTCATTCGATGCCATATCTCATGGGAGGCTCTGGCATTAGCTCATTCGATGCCAGACCATATCTGAAATTCTAAATATGAGACCTGACGACATAAGACTAATTCCAATGAGCATTACAGAACCTCAGAGTCCAATGAGCATTACAGAACCTCATCCCCTGTTTCGTTTTAATGGAATCCAAGTGATATCTTTGATGATCGACAATAGAAAAGAGGAAGGCGAGATTATTGTAGCCATGTCGAGCACTGGAGTCGCAAATGTCCACCGCATGATGAAATCTGTTCCACACATGAACATTACGCACCGTGAAAACAGATGCCAGAACGCAAATCCGTCGTGGGCCATCTGGGCATTTAAGGGAAATGCTGACAATGGCGTAGGAGGTATGAACAATGGGAGGGTATCACCTTCCCTATGATAAATAATTTTTTGACACCACGTTGAGTTGGAATTCCGCTGCAAATTCGTGTCGGAAGAATTCTTCCAAACAAGATGTGACCTCTGCATGGATGAAAGATAGTGGATCGTTTTCACTGAGTCCGCGGTGAAGTTTCGCTGAGTATGAGAAACTGATGGCGGTTATGACTATCAAAATATTTTTTTCTTACAAACAACGTGCATGAGTTATAAATTGACCATATTTCTCCGGTCCCAACGTTATTTTTTGGAACTTTGTTTTAAAGCGTCATACATTAAGGATATTTTAATGTTTGAGGCATATTTTATTGGTCAAAATAGTTTTAAATATATATAAAATGATTTTTGGCGACTGAAAGTATTTGGGTATTAACAAATTGATGCAAAGTTTATTTATGAAAAGTTGAAGTGGTGCATTTCACGCAGTTGCCACAGCAAAAGAAAGGACCCAATGTCGCAGAGGTTTATTTGGTCAGCTCCATATGTTTTTTTTGGCCAGTGGAAGATTTGCTTTGATGATGATAGGGTTGTTATATTATTTTGAAAAAAATTGTAGGAGATAGTGTTGATATTTTTATTTTTATTGGTTATAAAAGTGGTTGGTGGTTTTTAAACCATGTGAATATCAATTTTTGTGCGTTAATATTTTTTATTATAAAAAGGGTTGGTGGTTTTTAAAGTGGAAGCCTAGTGTCTGAAATATCAATTCATCTTTAAAGTCAAGTTGTTTGATCAACTCTTGAGCACATTCAGTATCGGGACCTCCATCCTAACCACTAACGGATATCTCAAAGCGAAATATCTTAAAGATGGTGGTTGGTCCATAGGATGGTTCATTACTTGATAGTTATTATCGTGGAAACCTCGACGAGGCAAGTTGCCAATATTGTTGATCTTGTAAAATTCATCAATGATGGTCAGAGGTGGTTATGTTGTAAAAGAAGGTTAAGTAACAGGTTGAAGATGTGGTGATGAAAGCTCAGAGTTTACGAGATTTTAGAGTGGATGTGAGTGCTCATGAAGGCCAGTGAGCATAGATTATCTTTATTGTTGAAATAAGTGTTTTTAATGTTTTACATGTAAGCATTAAAGGAAAGTGTTGAAAGTAATGCTTCCATGTCATGTGTAGTTGTCACTATGAGTCCCTAAACGTTAGTCTAGAAGTTGTTGATTCCTATGTAATGAGATGGAGTCATTATCTAAAAATGTCCAAATAAATGCATTATTTCCTATATTAGTGACTATTGTAATGATAATATTACCACGTGTGAAATTTGAATGGCCTAAAATTTCTATTTGCTAAATTCTCTTTATTTTTTTAAATTGGAAATCCTTAACCTAATTGAGAATTTTCCCTTCAATACTCATGATCATCTCGATGTGTTTTCCCAAACTTTCGCTAATACTTTTTATCTTCCATAAGAATTTTGCTATGTCGCTTCGAGGTGATTTCGCAAGTTTCATAACCTTCAGATGCATGCCGAAGAATCCTGGAATTCGAGGTCGACATTTCATCACTCAACATGCTTCCTTTTTCACCCAGCATTTCACGGGTTACAAGGTTGTTAGGTACAAGTATTTTCGAGATAATAAATTTTAATATATTTTTAACATTAGAAATATAGCTATATAATAATAATAAGTTAATTACATGATAAAAGGTAAAATAAAATAAAAATATTTATATTAATTTTACAAAAATATATAATTTAATTTAAAAAATTTAATTATTTTGAAATTTTATAAATTTTATTATTTAAAATAAATTAAAAAAAATAAGAGAGATAAATGGGTTAAAACCAAATAGTATTTTCAAGTTTGAAAACACCTTCGAACTTATGAGTTTCAGCAATTTTAGTACCCGTTTTGATCATTTTAACAAAGATCGTTAATGATGTTTCGTTGTATGATCAGCCAATCACACTGTGACGAATATATTTCCCGTCCAATTCCATCCCCCGTTAAAACCTTATGACTTTTGTCGTATATTTAAATTTTTTTTTCCACTTTTTTTATGTCTCATATATGAATTATAATTAAAATATATTTATTTTAATTTCATTATCATGATGAGTGGAAGATCAATTTTTTTAAGTTGCAATTTATTTTTAAATTTTAAATTCTACAAATTTACAAATTATTTAATCACAATATAAGAGTCTATGAAACCGCAAAGGCTTGTATGCTCAACATTTTACCTTAAATTACGAGGGAATCCAATCTTAATACCTATCACTTCCAAAAAATCTTGCACTACTTATTAATGATTTTTTAGGGTTTAAATGATGCAATGATTTTTGTAAATCCAAATTATAATTGTTAAACTTCAAAATTTTAGGTGTTCTAGATGTTTTTGATGGTTTTGAATCCATTTCCACCATTAAAAACATGATTCAAAAACTGCCTCTACAAAAATTTTTGAAAATTTTTTTGCCCGAATTTTAGCCACTTCAATTTCTCCACTTCAATAAACAACTCCTTTAAATAAAGAATTCATTTTCCTCTAAATAGTGCATAATATTAAAAGTCTACACATTCACGGACTCAATCAACATTTACCATAATGATGCCACAACTGGTTTAAATGCATTCCAATTAATATGGAGAAGCGTAGAAAGAAAAGGTTCAGACCGTTATAGAATCGAACATTTGTTTGTCAAACATCATGGTTATGGTTATAGAATTGAACATTGTTATGTTTGTCAAGTGTTATTAGAGATGGAATTTGATGGGTAAATTGTTTGCTACAAGATGATTTTTTGTTATATAGTCAATTTTTTTTTTGTAAAATTGTCACCATTCATTATTGAAATTATAAAAATAAATAGAAAAAGTGTTAAAACTGATAAATTTAACCAATAAATTTGTTTTGAAATTCCAACTCAACCCTACGATAATCATTATAAATTGTTTCACCACCTTCCAATTACCTTTTCTTGTTATAATCATCCAAACACCAAACACCTTTACATTGTTGCACCGCCTTCCAACTACCTTCGCTTGTTATGATCATCCAATGGTTGAACAACTTCCTATTGTCTAACATATAATCCAGCCCATCATAATGACAGGATCCACCGAGGAAAGTTTTTCTTGAAAGAAACACCTTATTGTTTAATAATTAATATTAATAAAAAAATTTATATTTCCAAAATTATAAACCAATAAAATATTAAAATTAATAGTTTAGAGTTACTTAATAATTATACAATTTATTAATTTTTTTTTAATTAGTTTGAAATTTCATTTATCAAGTGAGTTGCAGAAATTATTTATAAATTCATTATTCATTTCATTTTTCTCTTTGAATTTAGGTGGGAATAAGGAAAAATTTGGTGAAATCTTTAGTAAAATTTAACAATTATTTTATTTCGACTACCATCACTATATCTTGGGTCTACTTATAAAACCATGATTGATTTCACTCTTTAAATTTACGTGGGAATAAGGAAAAAAATTTAAAATCTTTAATAAAATTTAACAATTATTTTATTTCGACTGCCACCACTATATCTTGAAGCCTACACTATATCTTAGGGCCTACAACCTGTACCTGTACTCTCAAAGAAATTAAACTTTAAATTTCTTAATTTATACAATTTCATATCAGTTTAATTACCCACTAAAATGTCATGACTAATTATTTGAAATTACTTATTACTAAATATTTATCGAAAATTTCTTTTCGAATTCCACACGGATATTCTAACGTAATGTTTACTTGTGAACCTATATTTTTATAATGGTTAATTTGTAAAACCGTTTCTTCTGAAATCGTTTATTTAATTTTCTCTTCGAACCTCGGTCGTAATAAATAAATTTAAATTTTTTAATTTTCGTCAAATATTTTATGCTAGCTTTATTTTACTAGAGGATGGCAGGTTATATGTTTTTGTTTTTATTTCTAGTTCTGAAATTTTAAAATAGATTTTATAAAATCTATTAAAACTCGAAACAAAAAATATTAAATTATTTTTAAAAAATGATTTCTTTAAATTTTAATTTTATTTTTTTTATTCATTTATATAATTGAAATGGTTAATTTTATGGAGTTATAAATAGTATTGGTAAAAAAAAATATTAGAAAAGTAAAATAAAAAACTACATACCATTACGGTTATCATAGTACACATATCAATGTCAATATATATGACGAAATTTCAATCAAATTTCATGACTTGTGAATATTTGATTTCATATGTTATTATTAAAATATTTTATAGTTAAAATGAATCAATTTGTTTTTTGTCTTTCTGGTCAGAATGTATTTTTTACAAGTCATATAAAAGAGATGTATAAATCTTATGTTCACATAGAATTTACATATAATATTAAAAGAGATTAATAATAAAAGGATAATGAAATTTATTATTTTAATATTTATCTTAAATAAATAATTTAAAATTACTTTATCTAAATAATATAAAGGAAATTAATTGCAAACATCTCTTTTATTTAAATTCCATTCAATTTTTTTTGTGTATCTTAATAAATGGAGATATATCTTTTTTAAGGTTTTAATATAGAAATTGGAACATGATATTTAAAAAATTATTTCAATGTCCAATTATATATATATATATATATATATATATATATATATATATATTATATATATATATATATTATTTGTGTTGTTTAATATGAGTGAGGTGTAATTTGTAAGTCATTTCCCTTTGAGAAAAACTCTAGTGTCACCCTCTTATCCTCTATTTGTGTCATTCCGTCTTTTGTTAAATGATTGGATTTTCCTTACTCGTTGATTTGAATTGCGTATTGTTATGCTGAGGCGGCAACAGATTCAACCTTGGTTCCTAGGGCATGGATCCAATGACCCTCGTGACTAAGGTTGGTTATGTGCATAATGCATGACGAACTTCAATTTCAAGGTTTTGAGTTCAAAAAGATATGGATTTGGGTCCTCACTGTAATGGCCCTGGGTTAAAAGTTTATGTAATAAAAGTTAATAAAGGTAAAATAAGACTATGGGCAAGGGACACTTATTCCAAGGTGAATGTTACAAAAAATATCCTAGTGGGCATCACTTATTGTGTTTATGACTATAGAAATTGGCAAAGGTAGACTAAGGCTTTGGAAAGACAAAATGATATTTTTGGCACATTATTTATGAAAATAATGGAAATTAGAATAATAGGAAGGTGAAAGGTCACGAGATGCATGTGAGGAGGAAAATGAAGGAAAATAATGAAATTTTGAAGAACTTAGAAGCCTCATGAATCAAAAGACTTCAGAGCATCAGTTGGTAACCTTTAATTAGTTCAGTTTTAGAATTAGCCTTAGAGAGGAGAAGAGCACCAAGAGGAGAAAGAAAGCAAGTGAATGAAGGACAAGGAAAACAAAGGAAGGCAAGGATCAAACAACTTAAACAAGAATACTTGCAGGTAACAGGTTGCATGTATGACTTCTTAGTTGGTTTTGACATGCACGGTATGTGCATGTTGGTAGTTGGTTCTTTTGTTGTCAATGGCATGGATTTTGTCAAGTTTCAATAGTGGATTCTAGCCTAGCTTTGCAAGTTCTAGATAGCCATGGTGTGATGGGATTGTTCTCGGTTAAAGATTTAGATTGACGGAAGATTTCAGATTAGGTGAGGTTGTCTCAGGAAAATTCCTAAAGGCCTAGGAATCCCTTGACTCATAATGACGGGATATGTGGTGAAGCCTGAGGGTGGAGACATGAAAATTCCTCATGGTGTTGGTGAAGGAATTCTGATGCATCTAAGATTGATTCAATTTTGTGATCTCGACACCGGTTTAGGTGAGATCACGGTATAGTGAGAGTGGTGATGGTTTAAACTCTGGATTTGCTTGGTTGTTTTGGATTGGTTTATCCCATGAGATCCCACAGTCATGCTTGGAATATGGCACAGGGTTGATTAGCTGAAAGAAAGAATTGGTTCAGGAAATCTATGGTCGAGTGGTATGTGGAAGTCCCGAACCCAGTCGACATTTGCGTATGTTTAATAAAAACTAAGTTTCTCTTGATTTTGATGACGAAATGTACTTTTTATTATGTGGCTTTAAAGGCTATTATCTTATTGTTATTTATTTGGTTATGTGGTGGTTATAAGCATGGTTTTAGATCTTATTAATGGATCTTTTCATATTTTTATTTGTAACTGAATGAATAATGAATGTAAGATGAATTGGTGTTATGATAGATAATGTGGGCAGGAAGTGACCCTTCTTGTTAAACCTCATATAATTTTTCATTCCCTTATGATTAGAATTGCATTCATGACTTGCAAGTTGCATATTCACCAAGTGTTTGAAAGAATGTCAGTCCTAGTTAGGGATGATCAAGTCAAGCCTTAGTTTTAGTTTTTGGTTTACAAGCATTATTTCTATGTCATTTATCTTCTCTATAAGTTTCATTGAGTTTTGGGTAGAGAACTGAGTCTTGAGCCTTAAGACGTGGCATTAAGAGTTGTTGACATAAAAATAAGTAGAAAATTCCATAGTCGCATGGAGTCAAGCATATGGGAGTGACTAAGGACCCATAGTCACATGGAGACCTTGGCAAGTGAGCAAATAGGGCTCTAGGTTGAGGAAAAGGTGATTTGTATTAGAGGTTGGACACTTGGAGAGGTTGGATTACTCTTGGAGGTCTTGTGGCACCTGAGGGAAGTTAGTAAGGTCTTAAGTTTCGAATTCCATTTCCTTAAGGTCACATATGAGGTTTAGCCTTATCATAGTAGTCGCTCGGCTCATGTTTACTAGGGAAATTAGGTGAAAGTGGGTAAATATAAGAGGAGGAATTGTTACAAGATGGTATCGAAGTAGGTTTCACTATATTTGGGTCATATTTGATACCACAAGGTGGTAAAAGAGTGGGTTGCATTCTCTTTGGGTAAAGTTTGATGTTCTCAAAGTTATGATTGTCATGCATGGGTCATGTTATACAGTTGCTATGGTCATGCATGATCATGTGTATGATGTTATATTATTACATGGATATGTTTATGATTATAAATGTACTTGCTAATGTGGATTGATATTGAAGATGAGATAAGCCTCCCTTGGACATCATTGAGGTATGGATTTCATTTTAGTTTCTATTTGGTTTATCTGACATGGTACACTTGCAAGAAGAAGAGAATGTAAGATGGCAAGAAAAATGCTAGACTATAGTTCCTATGACACTTCTTGCAAATCAGTTGGGCAACAAGGAGAAGAGTATTCTCTTGGTACAGAAGATACATTAAGAAGCTTGAAGAAAGAGATCAAAAGTTGCAAAGAAAACAATGATAGGTTAGTTGAGGCTCAGGAAATACTTGCAAGGGCTCAGGACAACCAGACAGGGGTTAATGCAATGATCCTTCATAGATTGTCAGAGTTGCAAAAATAAGGAAAGAGGAGGATAAATCAAGATTATGAAGACAAAACTAATGGAGCCTATGGTAGAAGATATTGGTACGAAAACAAGATGGATAGAGGGGACATAGTCAGAGGTGGTAGATCATTGGAAGCAATTGACATGAAGACTGGTATGTATGGCCATCATTCTTGTTCCTTATCTAGGAGACATCATCATAATCATTACCATCATCATCCTTACATGAGGAGGGATTATTTACCCAAGGAATTCAAGAAAGTGAAGCCTCCTACATTTGATGGGGAGATTAAGAAGTCAGAAGATGGAGAGACATGGTTGTTTGGGATAGAAGAAATTCTTTAGATTTCATAGCTATTCAGAGAACATGAAAGCCAATATAAACACCTTCAGTCTTAAAGGGAAAGAAAATGTATGATAGGAAGATATGAATAATGTCAAGGGAATTCTGGAAGGAGGCTTGATTTGCGATGATTTCAAGAGGATATTGAAGAAGTAGTACTTATTAGAGAGGTACTATGATGATAGAGCTAATGATATTATGAGCTACACAAGGATTCTATGACAGATGATGAGAATACTAACAGATTCTTGGAGTTGTTGAGGTATGTGCCATATCTTAAGGAGGAAAAGGCTAAGATTTATATATTCATTAGTGGATTTCCAACATCATATAGAGACCGTATTGAGTTTGGTGAGCCTAGACTGTAAGAACAATCCATCTGAAAATTAAAGCATTCTTATGAGCAGTCAAAGTGCAAAGCTGAGCCAAAATGGGAGTTGAAGGGAAATGAGAAAGTAGAAGGGAAATAGCCACCAAAGTGGGGATGAGTTGAAGATGTAGGTGAGAAAGAAAATGTTTCTCCTTATAATAATTTCAATGGGGATGAGAAGGAACATGTGTCGAATCCTGGAGAGCAACAAACTAGAGATGATGGTCGAGGACTGTATCGGTGTTGGATATGTGACAAAGCTCATCATAAGAATGATTACCCAGTGTACCAGGGAGGTAGGGCTAAGATATATAGTTCTCAGGAGGTGTAGAATGTTGGGGATGTTGGTCAAGTATTCCATGCATTTATGCAGCTATGGACAACAAGATAGAAGATCATTAAACATCTATCAGTGAGATGGACGATAAACTTTGTGATAGAGTTATTTCTATTTTGATTGATCCTAGATATAATTAAATTTATGTTAATCCTAACCTTGTGGATAAGTTTGGCTTGAGAAAATAAGTGCATGCAGAGTCTTGGTTCATCTAGTTGGCTACAGGTACTAAGAAGAGAGTTCATCATCGAATAAGAGCTTAAGCATTTGAGTTGAATGGTATGCCTACAACAATAGATTTGCATGTATTTCTGTTGGGATTATATAGTATCATTGTGGGTATGGATTAGCTGTATCTTCATAGGGCCAAGGTAGATTGTTATGACAAGGCTATTGAGTGTCTGGTTGACAATGGGGAGAGGAGAATTTCGCAGGGAAAGAAAAAGCTTACATCAGTGAGGATGGTCACAACTATGCTAGCTAAGTGCAGTTGTAGAAAAGGGTGTGCGATGTTTGTAGTTCATAGTTCTAGTGACAAGGTAAAGATGTTGAAGATGCAAAAGTATTTTAGAGGTATCCAGTATTGTAGTAGTTTCAGGATATATTTTTAGAAGAGATTGTAGATTTGCCTCCTCACAAAGAAATAGACTTTTCTATTGAGTTAGTACCTAATCCACGTTCCTTCAGCTACTAGAATCATCCAAGATATTTTACTTCTATGATGTTGTTAGAATTTCATTTAAAAGAGCATAAAATAACACATATGCATGCTTAAACAAGAGGAAACATGACAACAATCAACAAGTCAATACACGAGAAATTTGATAATGGAGTTCACCTAGTGTGGACTACGTCTCCGAGTCTGGTGTTAAGATAGTGGAGGCCACTTCATATAATGATGGGAATGATGATGATGTATGTTATCAATCAATGCATTGTGGATTTTAGGTGGTCAAGGTTTCCCAAGAGAAGTGAAGTTTAAGGCCACCTTCTCATGTCATAGAATCTATCAGAGCTTAATCAGTCCCTTCCCATTGCATAGTGCTCCTAAAGATATTTCCAATGGTATATTGAAGTCCGAGAATGGACTTCCATATTAGGAGATAGAGAAATTTTAAATTGCCCCTTCAGAAGGTATAAAACAAAGAGAAAAGCCAAAAGTACCAAGGAAGATCCCAAATCGGGCTCGGGGATAGTAAATATCACACTACCAACCATTGACAAATCGGTGAAGTAGAGGGGCTACCACTCAATAAAACCTATGGGGTTGCGATTCGCCGATATAATGTAATGTTTCCGAGGAAGGCAAACTTCATATAACAAAGGGATTCCATGAAAAAAAAGGTTGGGTTTCCCCCTTCTCTCTCCTCCATGTGGCAAAATATGGTAAATTCTACACTCCCACAATCCCGCATCCTACAGTCCCGCATATTTACAACCCCGCAATCCTACATCCCGCATATTCGCAATCCACATCTTGATGTCTCGCACCCGGCAACCCCACGGCTTCATAGTATATCCCACATATCGGCTATCGATGAGGTCCTGGGGAATAGATTTAAGGCTATCGATAGTTCACAGTTCCAAACAATGATATCGCAATCATATAGTCGCGTGTTATTGACAACCAACAGATCAGCGAGGTTCTAAACTTAAAATACTAGCAAACCAGTGATTTTCCAATATAATGTTACATCGTCAATGGAGGTCTAGAATTGTTAACAAATAGTTACACAAAAAAACCAAGGCATAGCGACATCCTTCTCTCTCCTCCACGTGGCAGTACAACAAATCACCATTGGGATATCTTGCATCCTGTAATCTCGCATTATTGGGAATCGACGGAACAGAGGGGCTGCCACTTCAAAACCTTGTGGGGTGTGATTTTGTGATATAGTGTTAAATCATCGAGGAAGGTAGAGATCATTTTACAAAGGAAACCCATGCAAAAATAGGGTCGAGAGGGCCATTTTCTCTCTCTTCCTGGGGACTATGTGGCGCAATGTGATACGTCTTAATGGTTGACATGGAAGCTGATGTCATCAATGATGTGGAAGTATGGAGGACACATGACACTCAGTTTTGGCGTTTTCGGGGTCCTATGGGGCTATTTCCAAGTGACGCATGTCACCACTCATAGGGTGACATGTGGTAGTGATGACATCACCCTGGGATCAGCAATCGCAGAAAGTGAAAGTTCATTCTTAGCCTATATCCCTCCCGACCTTCAATTGCGATTGTGATAAGGAAAAAGGCACCCGGATGCGATAAGTTATTACTGGATGGTCTATAAACATTTCACATCCAAGATATCGTCTAATGCAGTATAAAGTGTTATTGAAGGCATTTATGGTAGTGTAAAGGAAAATTCCCCTGCACATCATTGGAAAGCCTTAACACCCAAAGGGCTAACCACCTGTTTCCAACCCTTGGTCATACGGAGAAATTTACAAGAGTGGGATAAAATGAATAGGGCTAAGGGAGGTTGAGTTTCATTTGTTTCACCACATTTTGTACAACCAGAGGCCGGAATGAGAATGTTCTCCCTTATTTCCATCAATAGAGACTAACCCAGTACATTAAGGTGTCGATAGTGCAGGTCAGGGATTTAAAGGGCATGATGGGTTGGAAGCTATGGTTTTAAGAAAAATAGATGGTGCATTCAAAGCACGCGATGTGTTGATCCAGAATAAGCCTACTGTGACACGGATCCATTGTTTTACGAATATTTATGAGATCTGTATATGGGAAGAAGTACCAAGAAGTTCATGTCTTACTCCTTTAGGTGAATGAACCAACCTGTTACATATACATATAAAATATAAGTGAGGTCTCCCTTTACTGAGAATCATTTGAGACACTCCTAATTTAGATGTGCCCAGGCACTGGCCTTGTAAGAAATTTGTGGTTGTCTCTGGTAGCGACAACTTCTTTTGGTGTCATTGTTGAGGAATGTGTTGAAGGATTTTTCCCCTAGGATACGAGAAATTGAGCACTCTTTGTGTAGGTGAGCGAAGTTTTTTCTGATTTCATTCACATCACCTTAGCGACTCCACAACCCCCCATTATTAGTTATCACCCTGGCTTTTAAAAGGCCACATACTCGCTAAGATACATCTCAATAGAAAGCCCCATTTGTATCTGACCCATAAAAGTTGATTTTCAAGAAAGTCTGGAAAGAGAAAACTCCCCATGCCTATGCTACCATCTCACCAGCCTTTGAAGCTTCCTCATCTATCTCTCAACCCGTTGTTACTCACTACTCAGGATTTGTTCCTAAGGCCCTAACATACCCTACATCTATTCTAGTCACTCCTACCACTATGTTTTTGGGCCAAGTTCCTCAATCGAGTCTTAATCCCCCTCCAACAATATATATGTCTCTTCTAGGTTTCTTTCTAAATAAATATGCACCTCTTAATTTACCTTAACCTCTAAGTGCAATGCCCTAGGACTACCTAAAGCAGTTGCCTAGGTTCAATGGGGAAGATGATAACACATCATAGAGTCACATTTAAACCTTCAGTTATTTTGTTGAGTTCCTAAATGTGGAACAACTGGATGTAGTCATGAGACTTTTTGTACAATCCCTTAATGGAGAGGTTAGAGAGTGGTTCAAAATCCTTTCCAATGCCTCCATCGCCACCTAGGAGGAACTTGAAAACTTTTTATATAGAAATGGGGTCAAAAGAGGAATCATGAGTACCTCCTCACAGAGTTTAACACCATGTAAAAGAGGATATATCAAAATCTATAAAGACGTTCAACAAGCAATACAATAACCTGCTAGCTGAGATAAAGCCTTCCCTAGCTACCACTCGAGTAGCCGTTTTGGGAGCATTTGAGTTTGAATTTGGATTTATTCTAAGGGAAAGGAAGTTTGTCACTCTATATCAACTCCAAATCGAAGCACTTGAGGTGGAGGAAAATTTTTCCTTAGCAGGAAAGTCAAGAGGACAACAAGAACCTACCGATAACAAAAGAGGGAAAGAAGAGGCAGCTTCCTTTAGTCGAGATAGAGAATCACCAGACCTGAAGATGGATGAACTAGAAAAACTCATTAGGATTTTATCACAAAAGTTTGGAAAGCTTGGAACTGAGAACAAGAGCCTCTCTAAACAAAATGCTCCGGTCAACAACTAGGTTTACAACCCGTAGTATGGAAGACCTCCAATGCAAATACTTCCAAGGGAGAGAAAGGAGCAACTCAACCTATCTCAGATCCCGGTGAAGAGTGTGGTAATGGACATAGTGGTGTCTAATATTCCTCGGTTCAGAATGCTCTTATCAAGATCTTGGGGTTCAAAGGTGGGGATCTCTATCAAGCTAGACTTGACTTATGCCACAATACCCACTTTTGGAAGCGAGTAAAGGAGGTTATACAAAGAATCCAGGTTTGTAAAGACTATGACCCGAGCTAAAGGCTTAGAAAATTCCCCAGTGCATGGGAAAGAAAGTGATCTCTCTTGCCCATTCTTAGAAGAAGATGAGGTCATCTTAGAGAAAGCATTAATACACCTAAAAAGGTAGTTAGACCACTAGCATGTAGATGAAAATCAAGTGTGTAAATTATACTTTGACAAATCATCCCATCAAGAGCCTGAGGCAACCAACAACGTGGCAGAACATGAAGAAGTGTTCTTTGGGTTACAAACAACAAGGAACATGAATGTTGAATGCTTGACTATGATTGGAGGCTTCGAGCTGATTATTAAGCAGATCAGACGACTTATAGGAGAAGGTAAGGAGATTAGTAACTCAATTAGAAGGTTCTTGGAGGAGATCAAAAGATTTGAGCATCAATTACCAAGTTGGGAAGACATATCAAAGTTCTTGTCTGAAGATTTTATGAGGGACATGCTGATTTTAATTGTTGAATTTCTAGAGAACAATGGAATGAGGTCCAACGCCCTAATGTGGATATGGTATCATTGGAAGGTTGGTTTTTATAATTAGTGGAATCTTGAGTTGCCACTCCCTTTCTTCTTATGCCTGCTCATAAGAGGTATGAGAAGAACTCACTCAAGTAGTTAGTTTCTTAACTGGTTGCATTAGAGAGAAGAGATCACCTGGTAATTATGTTTTCAGTAGGCATGGACAACTGTCATTCAAGTTTGAAGCCCAAGGAGAAGGCCCTAAGACATTGGTGATGTTCTCTCTAAACTTTTTATTTTTCTTAAAAAAATTATGCTATGTAAGCCAGTCAGTTAGTGAATCTTACAATCATTAGTCAGTTTGTAGTCATTTAGTTAATTGTTTAGTTTATGATGGAAAAATTCCATTTTCATAGACTTATATTTTGTTTAATAATGACTACATGCATAGTGGAAGGAAGGTTACTTGTTTGCAAGCTCTCAACACCTCGCTAGCAAGGCATTATCCCCAATTCGAGCCAATGTTGTCACTCAATGCATTGTGGGTTTTAGTTGGTCAAGGTTTCCCAAGAGCAATGAATTTTTAAGCCACATTACCAGGCCACGGAGGCTATTAGAGCTCAATTTCACCCTCCCCATTTCATAGTGCTTGGAAAAAGATTTCCAACTGTATATGGAAGTTCAAGAATGGACTTCTGGATCAAGAGATATAGCAATTTTTGTTGGAAATAATATTGAGAGGGCAGGGGGTGAATCAGTATTACCAAATCAATATAACTTTTTCGTTTCCACATTAAGATTCATATACTCAACTTCAGTTAAGGCAAACCGCGTGTATACGCAATTGTGTGTAATGCAACAAGCATATATCCGGTAAACTTATGATTCAGTTAGTTGATCCTTAATGAGTGCATCAGAACATTATTAACCATATGAAAAATAAACATGAGAAGTAAAATAGAACAGATCATCACACACAAGAAGCACACATGAACACCATGATGTAAGGTGGAAACCCAATGTGGGTGAAAACCACCTGCTGCAATTTACCTCTATCTTCTTTTAAATTAGAGACTTATTTTCACAATGATTCTATATTGGTGCAGTCTTATACCAGTACGCAGGATGCTACCTGCAGAAGGCTACAACCATCTCTCGTTCACTAGACTCTCCTAGAAGAGAGCTACAACCCCCTTAGCTCTTGTACTAGCTGATCCATTTACTATTACGTAGGTGTTGCCCTACTGAAATGCTCCAACCTTTACTCGTTTTCCAACTGCTACTGGAAGGGAGCTACCACCCCATTAGCTCTTGTACTAGCTGATGTACTAGTACATAGGTGCGAACCTACAGAAGGCTACAACCTTCTCTTTCTTCCTCCAGGTACCACGTTTCATAAATTTTCAGACTTGATACTCATGGAACACAACATCATAATCTGAAGGCCATGTTTCATCCAATTTTCATACTGGACCCATCAATATCATTGAAGCACATAATCAATCAACACTAGCAACATCAATCTTTGAATCACCCAATACTGAATCACTGAAACCCTGTCAACAAAATGCAGTCACCAGAACATAGAGCAGAACACTGAACTCTACAACAATATTCAAAACCAACTGTATCATCAAAAATCATTCATCAGAGTGCATACGCTACTTTGGAATGCCGAACCAGCGTGTATACGCAACTTCACCAAAGCAAACCAGTGTATACATCATTAATTACTTACTTATAACTTCACTGCACTTCCTGACTTCAGACATACCCTGATCATAACATTTACAAAACATTACATGTGTCAATATACAGATCTAGACTAAACAAGATCAAACCATATAGAGATGATTCATTCCAAGCCATTAGATCCCGATATATCCTTAGATCTTGTTCTCCATCAACCGTTGAGATTCCTCCTTAGCTTAGATCAAGCAAAGCATCATGAACCCATAACTTGCATACTGGATCTCATACTTTATCAAATATTCAAGACTTTCTCAATACATTTGCCTAATGATCTTCTTCTCCTTTTATAGTCTTAGGCCTTACTCAATACCATGGTCCAAAACCATTATAGAACCAATACTAGGGACCCAATACCTGGGTTCAACACTTCAGACACAATACCAAGGACCAAAACCATAGGTCTAAATATCACAGACCAAAAAATAAGATTTCCCACATGTACACGCTTTTTCGTGCATGAAAGTGTGTGCATACGCATACGCGACTTTTGAACAGAAATCTTGCATGTATACGCACATTTGTATATAGTGAACCTGTGTTTATAACCTGCATGTATACCCTACTTGGTATATAGTGAACCTGCGTATATACGTGACTTGGTACATAGTGAACCTACGTATAACCTACATATGTATGCGACTTGGTATATAGTGAACCTGCATATATTCTCTTCTTTCTTCATTCTTTGTAGTCTGATCATGAACTCTTTGCTACTGGCCTATTGCACTATGATCTGTCATTTGTGTGAGTTGCCATCAAGGACAACACTTGTATCATAATCCCAACAATCTCCCCCTTTGGACTTGATGGCAAGGCTAACTTGTCAGACTGGGAACTGTCATCTGATTCCTTTGAGCTGTCCTGCATCCCATGTATTCTGTCACATCTAATATCTCTTCTATAGATTCATCTAGTTATATATAAGTGAGTTGTTCTTCTACGAGTGGGTTGCCATCAAGTACAACACATGCATCAAAATGCCAACAATCTCCCCCTTTGGACTTGATGGCAACAACACCAAATCACTCTCCCCCTTTGACATCAAGGGCAAAGGGTGGACCGGGTGGACCAAGATATTCTCTTTTCTTGATAAACATTTCGTTGTCCATTCTCCCCCTAAGTACCTGCTGAAATATCTGAATGAGCTCCCCCTTTGTATATGCCAAGGTGTACCAATCTGACCATGCTCCCTCTGAGTACATGCTGAAGTCTCTGCTCTGCTGAAGTGTGTTGTTCATGCTCCCCCTGACTGTAAGCAAGGTTTGCAAAAAGATGTTCTAGAAGAAGAACATGACTCTATCATAAATGACCTTCCTATCACCAAGGGCTCATACATACATCCATCTCCCAACCTAGTGGGGATATACCAATATTGACTCATCCACCCAATCAAGTGGGGATATGCTAGATACCAAATGTTTATACATGACTTAACTATTACATCATCCTTCCCATGCATAGTGGGGGTACAGATTACATCATATGACCAAAAGGGATTCATCAAATGACTATAATAGATAGAGACAAACTATTACATCATGATAGTCATCAACATCATGAGTCTTGATATGACCTTTACATGACATTTATAATAGAGACCAAACATCTCTATAAGATCATGATAGTCATCAACAATTATCATACACAATGTTTGATCTACTCCATAATCATCTTACAACAGCATCTAGACTAGCAACAAGGTATGGCTGCATCAACTCATCCTTTTGAACAGAATTCTGCATATGAAATACAGAATCATTCACATTATATCATATGTGAAAAACACCATATCCATCTCATCAACATCAAGATATGCATGATCCAAGTATCATCACATGGGAACATCTGCATCAATCAACATATGTAAGTATCAACATATCATCATATAGGTAAGAACTTATCATCATCATGTCTCCAACAATGCAACTTTAAGTAAACATTCATGTATCTAGCACTATGTATCTTGAGCTCAAGGTCATTTGTCAAGACTTCTTCATATCATCAACAGCAACAATCCTCATCCACATGAGCACCAAGAACTATAGGAATCTTGCATCATAATAGTATTATATGATCTTTATGCATATGATGACAATAGCATATGAGTGACTCATCATCAAGTAATGAAGATGTGTATTCAAGCTTTGTACTTCTCCTTATCCTTATGAAGATCACCATGTAAGCACCATATATGCATCATTAGAGAATCAACCACAATTCTGATCTGAACACCAACTATGTAACCCAAAGAATCATATGAGATTTTGTCATGGACAACTCATAACCATATCATAGCAAGATGTATCATTTAGCCATATAAGCATCATCACTAAGGACTACTAGCCATAATGCCAATAATGCATTATTAAAAGCATAGCTCCCCCTGAACCTGTGCCATCTTGCTTACTGTCAGATCTGATCATGCATATATCAGCAAGAAGTATCATCATCCACAAGTTAAGATCAAATCATTTCTAAACATCTTACAAGTATAAAGAAATTTTCACACAACATCAACAAATTGTAACCATTATGAAATAGAGCAAATAATGGATCGAATCATATCAGACCCTTTTTCCTGAGCCTGTCCCGCTACTTTTCATCAAACTAACATATACGCAACTGTGCAGTAACCAACTCGTGTATATACGTGACTTCCCTTTATGAAACTTTCATATGAGATTTAAGAAACTAAAGTTTTGCACTTTCAGGTCCCTCTGAGTCTGTTATGTCTGTATATTGTGCTATGCCACATCTTTCTGACTGTACTTCCTTCTTCTTCCATATCTTCAAGTGTGATGCTGTTTTCTCCTTTTGGTATGGTGCCCATACTTTGTTCCTGCATTCCTTTGTTGTATGTCCAAGCTTGTTACATGCATAACATCTTACATGTTTCATATTCCTTCTATAGCAATCAACAACTCTATGACCAAACATATTGCAAGCAAAGCAATATCCCTTAAAGTACCTGTAATGTGATGATCTTTCTGAGTGATAGTCTTGAACCATTCTTCTTCTGCATCTGGCTGCAACATGTCCAAGATTATGACATACATAACATTCAACTTTATTCATTTGAGGAATTGACGGACTATTATTTCCATAGTTAGGAATAAAAGAATTTCTTTGAAGAATTTCTTTCCTTGGTTGTTGATGGGATTGACGTCTCATCTCCTCGTTGAGTATTTCATATTTTACATTAGAGTCCCTTGTCTTACTTTGTGAACTAGATTCCCCTTCAATAGATTCATGAAAACCAAGACCCATTTTGATAGCAGGAGACCTTTGACTACTAAGAATATCATCCAAGATCTTAGTACTATCTTGAAATCGTAAGAGCTTATCCTTTT
>APFE031380264.1:8503-43073 GCA_000404065.3 Pinus taeda | reverse complement strand
ATGTGCATTAACCATATACAAGCATATATAAACAAGTACACAAGAATATGGAAGGAAACAAGAATAGCTTTATTCAGATGAAAAGTAGCAAGAAGATTACAACCATGTGATCTGACCCAGCATCATCCTCTAGCTAAGAAGCCCTTCTTCACCTCAAGCAAAGCTAGATCACCCAACACTGTGAATGTAAACTAGAATACCAACAACACTTCTCTATAAGATACAAAATTCTAGCCTATGGATCTCTGTGATGAGGGGTCCATATATAGATGATTACAGAGAGGTGAGTCATCTTTTGGGATCTTGATTAGTGTCTTCTCTCTAATATTTCTTGCTTCCACTTGGAGAATGATGATCTCTTACTCATCCCTGGTCGAAAATGGAGTGTCAAGTGTCAGAGGGGAAGATTCTGGAAGATTCCATGATCTTCCACCTCGCATTTTTTTCCCTGCCATTTGTCCATTCCAGACCATCGCACCCTACAGAGGAGAAAATTAGTATGCATCACACCTTGTACACTGGGAAGATGATATGCATCACACCCTCTGCATTGAGCTTTCAGTATGGTCCAGGTTTGACCATTTATGAGCAATTTTCAGTGGAGAACTTCTGGGAGATGTTGTAATCAGTTGACCTTGTTCCTTTAGGTAGTGAAGCAACACTTTTAGGGACTTAGGAGCCCTCAGTTTATGGAAATTTGTGATTGGGGTTGAAGTGCCCAAAAATTTCTATAACAATGTCTCTGGTGCGCCTGACCACACGGTCTTTGTGTTAAAGCTGCGGACCCATGTAAAAGTTAAAAAGGCGCAAGTACACTCTGAAAAAACTCACTTTCAACTATTTCTAGAAGCTTTTGGAAGGAATATTTAGGTGGCAACTTTGCTCTTTTAAGGTTAATGTAACCCATACATTAAGGAGATAACCCCTTGATGTGAGGAGCTTATTCCTTTGAAGGAGGATTCTATCCCTTCATAGGTGGAGCTACAACCTCCTCCTCTGCACTATAAAAAGAAGCATTGAGCTGGTTAACTGGTTGAAGTTAGAAGCTTAGTATTTTTTGAGGTAAAATGCTGTTGGAACTTAGTCTTCTTTAGTTGATTTTTTATGAGGAGAGATTAAATACCTCTATGTATCTCATTTGGAAGAGTGAAAGACTTGTCAAAGTAAAGGAAATTCCTGTTTCGGACCCCAAGAAGAACTTGTTCAACATCAAGGCTGAAAAGGTTGTAAAGTTCTTCTACTATTCAAATTTAATACAAATATATTAGTTTTTCTCAATAAGTTGTTAATTCATTTTTTATTTTATGGATTCCTTGATCACCATAATAGGCATAATTTATAATATTTGTTATGCAGGTGTTATTTAATGTTTGCTTTTTGTGATTGCAGGTCTTCAAAGATAACTCTTTCGAATGACTGGAGGATGACTACTATGAACAAGCACTGGATCTAAGGTAGGATCTTAACACCTTTGTAGTATTTACTTATAAATCACATATGTCTAGAGAAAGATAGGTTTGTTTGTCTATTTGTTGCTAGGCTATCTTTTGATACTAGGGAGATCGGTCTTGTCCACAAGATCAATTTATCCGACCAACAATTTCCCATTTGAATCTTAAACCAAGCATGTAGTGCTTCAGGTTGTGAGTGCAACTAGAGCATGTTTGAGAAAATACATTCTAAGAAGTGCAACCAATTGACACAAAAGTGCTTAAATGACCTTATATTTTTCCATTACAATCTACAACTTCGCAACAGGAAAATACTAGGTGAGAGCTTGAATTTGAAGGTTTCATAATCTGATTTGGAATTTAAAGTTTAAACTTTAAAGTTCAAAGTCAAACTTAAATTCACATTTCAATGTCTCATGATAATGATAGGTTTGGATCATTCACCAATAGACCTTGAAGAGATAGATTTGCAAACTACAAATGTAGCAGATTGGGTCCAACTAGAGGAGGCTCCTCTTTTAAGCCTACATGACTTAAGGAACCTTGAGAGTCAAGAAAGAAGAGGAGTGGGAGGAATCACTTATAGTTCTAACTCTTAAGAGTCTTAGACTCTTAGTTACTGATTTTTTCTAATAAGTATGTAGTTTCTTGTAAACTTTTAGAAGTAGTTGTTTCTAGTTCTATGTAGTCACTAGTTAGGAGTCATGACTCAATACTTTGGATCATGTTTGGACTCATAACATATATGAGATGCTTATTCATTCATGATATTTTGGACATCTATTGATATTATGAATGGTTTGGACATGGCTTTACTGAATATCAATGAAAAATATTTTTTTTTATCCAATATATGTGTATATTTTTATTTATTGAGTTCACTGATTTTTTCCCGATTTTCTTCCGATTTTCCCCAATCTAATTAAAACTCTTAGCTCTTTTGCCTCACCGATTTATTGTATATTCCAAGTATGATAACATTGGTTACAAGTTTCATTCTTCACTTATGAGTGCTAAGGTGTGCTAGAGAGTGCCAATGCATGCTGAGGAGTGTTAGGGAGTACTAGAACAACACAAGGGAGCACTAGGTCAAAATGCATGGAAGTGAATGAATATGAGGGTGTGTTTGGGAGTGTCAATCAGTGCTAGTTGTCATGGTAAGGAGGGAATGACAAGGTATGCTAAGGATAGGTAAGGCATGCCAGGGAATATCAGGGAATGTCAAGAAGTGCTAGAGTGTGCTAGGTAGTTATGGGTTGTGCTAACATGTGCCAAATAGTGACAAGGCATTATAGGTGCTAAGACATGCTAGGTTGTGCAGGGTGCCAGAGTATGCCAATATGCATCAAGGAGTTTCAATGCAACAAAAGGAATAACCAAGCTAAAATGAAAGGAAATGAACACATAAGAGGGTTAATAAGTCGGTACTTTATCTTTTCAAAAGGGGCATGCTATGCACACTAATAATATGTTCCAATACATGCCGAGTGCCAATGTGTGCCAAGTGCTAATTTTTGTCAATGCAATATTATGCCAAGGAGTTCTAGGGCATGCTAGGGACTACAGGGAATGAAAACACATGATAGGGGAGTGCTATGCTATGCTATGGCAAGCCAACATGTGCTTTGGCATCCTACTCATGGCAAGATGTTCTAAGTACAAAGATGTTCCAAGACATGCGAGGTGGCAAGGAATGTTAGTGTATTGTTCCAAAGCATGTTAAGGTGTGCCATGAGTGTTCAGGAGTGCTAGGTCTCTCTCATTAATAGAATTGATAGAGCTTGATTATGTATTAAATAATATAGTTCCTACACACACTAGTGGAACTTTATTTAAAGGAAATTTGCTAGATAATAAACCTAATAGAGATGAATCATCCATTGACTCATAGGAAGACTATATTCTTATGACTTGAGGGAAATGATACACATTAAGTACTTCTTAAAAAATTGATTGGATATTATAACTACTATGACCTTGGACACATAATGAAAAAGACTCCACAAAAATGGTCTTAAATCATTATATTTTGACAAAAAATATAGTAACAAGTACACAACATCATCAAAAACGCATTGGAATGATCAATGATGATGAAAAAAATTTTATTGTCACCAAAAGTAACCAAAAATATCATTGGTGAGTGTCAATAAAAGATTGTCACTCGAAGTGTCACCGAAGAGAGAATTAGTGATGGGCCTTTAACGACCCTCACCAAAAGTGTCACCAAAGAGAGAATTAATGATGGGAAATTAACAACCCTCACCAAAAGTGTCATTGAAAATGGCTTTGGTGACAAAACTTAAAGGACCATCACTAGATACACTTACAACAATGATTTTTTAAAGACTATCACCATATGCAACATTGGTGATGGACCTTAAAGTTTCGTCACAGGCATGAAGTGTCATAAAAATTGCATTGGAATGATAAATGATGACGCACATTTATTAACCGTCACCAAAAGTAACCAAAAAGATCATTGGTGATGGTCAATAAAAGATCATCACTAGAAGTGTCACCAAAGAGAGAATTAGTGATAGGCCTTTAATGACCCTCACCAAAAGTGTCACCAAAGAGAGAATTAGCGACGAGCCTTTAACGACCCTCACAAAAAGTGTCATTGAAAATGGCTTTAGTGACAAACTGTAAAGGACCATCACTATATACACTTACAACAATGCCTTTTTAAATACCGTCACCATATGCGACATTGTTGACAGACCTTAAAGGTCCATCACAAGCATGGCCCTCACCCATGACCTTTTCTCTTGTATTTAGAAGTACCTTACCCAATTAAATTGCAAGCCCTTCGCACATTGCGTAGCAAGGGAAAATACGGCTGTCGAAACTTCATCCATGTGGCATTTTCTCATAACCTTCCGTGCTAAAATATGGTCAACGAACTGAACTATCGGTTCTATGATGGAAAGAATAGAATACCCTCGTAATTTCTTGAGGAGGTCCTACTCCCTCTTCATATTTTCTGCAAGATCTTTCTCCTCTGTCTTTCCTCCAAAATCCTTAGTTGGGTTCGTGCCTTTGTAAGGAGCCATGTGATTCTATGAATGAGCATGTCTGGGATAGGGTGTTCTAGCCATAATCACCCACCATCCACCAGCATGAGGAGCTCGTGCACACATATCGTATTAATGGGGGTACGGTGATAGTATGGTACCAACAGTAGATTAGGAAACCCTGATTTCTCAACACCGCAGATGCATTCTTGTGTCTCTAATGTTGTAACACTTGTTTCTTCATAATAAACCTTCTGCATATATTTTTCCACCGCCAGATGTGGAAATTTAGCATGGTCTGCGAGGTCCCAATCCTCCATCTTTAACAATGGGATTCGTGCAAGCTGAGGACCTTCAAAAGGGACCTAGTGAAGTAGTAGGGGCATGGATACTCTAAACTTCTCGGTATTTGGGTCGTTCGTAACCTTTTCTTTTCCCTTTCATGGAGGGATGTACATAGGTGACCTTATCATGGGTTCCACACCTTCAACATCAATATCCTATGTTCCATGGAATTCTTCCACATCCAGGTCCACTACTCTCTCTGACTGCTTGTCTTTCTTCTACTTGGCCTGTGTTTTAGTATTATTTCTTGGCGATGTGCACATAGGCACCGGCTTTTTCTGCTTTTCCTTTGCTGCAGGTTGCTTTTCTTTCATTGCAGTTTTTTTTCTTTTGTCATGGTTTGTTTTGGCATAGGCAATCTTGGTGTTGTGGGCACCATAAGCGTAGCCTTTACACTTGATACTTCTGGTCCTAGTGCATCGGATGTAGTTGCTTCCAAACTTAACGCTTTGGTGGGATTGATGGTGTTAGGTTCCTATACCAATTGGTGTCATTTTTCATGATTGACATTGAAGAGCGCTAATATGTTCATAACTTTGGCTAGTTGCTAAGGTCTTCCATATTCCTAAGAAATCAAAAAGTCAAAAATGTAAAGAGGGTATGCCCTAAAAGAAAAATCAAAGGGCAAAAGAATGAAATGGTCAAGAAAATAAAAGAAATGAACCCCAAAAAAAGGGCCATGAAAGTGTGCAAGTCCAAAATGCCACTACTGTTCTATTTTTTCAATGATCTTATGGTGTGCAAATTGCCAATTCATGCCACCATTGATGAATGGCCAAACAGTTTAATCTTGGCCAGTTCATGTTTGAATTTACTTGTGTTAGAGATAGAGAATGAAACCTGTCCAAAATTTTCAACCTTGGAAGGTAAATATATAGGTAGAGAAACAAAAGAGATCAACTGTTAAATCTGAGCCCTTGGAAGTTATAAGGGTAGATATAGATAGGTCTCTCATGTAAAGAAAAGAAAATTTGAAAAGGAGTTCACTAGTCCAAGTGCACCCAAAGAAAGGAAGAAAAAATGTTAGGAATAATAGGTTGGGTAGGTAGTTTTGGTGTTGCAGAAGCATGATTATGGTTAAATTATGTCCATCAAAGATGTTCATCGTTTTGTTATCAGAAGTACCATGGCAGCTAGTGGGTTACAAATCAAGTAAGGCATGACTAACTTCCCTTCACACTTCTCCCAAAATCACTCACTAAACTCCCCCCAAGGATATTGATGATCTGCTCAATACTCCTAAATCATTCCATTTCATGAAAAGGTTTAAGTAAAATAAAATTTTGCTTAAAGCACAAAGGCACATTTCTTGTGTAAAACCTTTGTTTATCCTTAAGCCTAAGTTTTAAACTCTATATCTTAGCACTCTTTTGCAACATATCCCTCATATTGACTCCTAAACTATACTATATAAATCCCTTATAAATTCCCCTTCCCCGTATTAATATATCTATGAAATAAAAACCCCAAATTTCATTATCCCAACCCCCGGTTAAATTATAGCGATATGTTAAATGTTTTATATGGGACCCAAGGTTTATCACAAACCATGTCATAACCCTTCCTGCGCACAGAGCATTGGGATTTGTTTAACCTCTGGTTAATAAAATAATCAAACCCGCGAACCTAACCAATGAATTAACCCAAAATCATTGAAAAACGTTTGGTTTAATGGGGTCCCCGTGCTGTAAGCCTCCGCCAATTCCATTTATCGCCAGTCATTGGATCTGGGCCTCCCCATCCAATGGCCTAGATCAATATCACAACCCCTCCGTTTGCCTGTACATTACCACTCGGGGAGCTAGTGTTATTACCACTGTACCAAGGACACATGGCACCCTCCCAGACTGCTCGCTGCTCCTCCACTCGAAACCACCTTAGCCCAAAAGCGGTGCGGGCCAATACCACTTATCACCCTCCCGCTGACCCCACCCAATGATGTCATTGCCACGTCATCACAACGTCACCCCACTACACGACAAAATATCATGTCATGCTGACGTCACCAACCAAAAAGCGCCAAAATCCCACCAAAGTCAATTTTTTGTTAAAAATCCGTGAAAGTGTCGTTTTCACTTGTTTTTTTCTACGGGACCATTGCATGCAATTTACGTCCAAGCAATTGCATGACCACACAGTCTACCACCCAGCCAAATCAAGTCCACAGTCCTGTTCACCAGCTCGTCCTACAACCTGCTGAGTGCACAATTCACCCTTAAAGACAGGTATTTACCATATTTCTTACCGAACCCTATAAATTTTAGTTTTCTCTATGTAAATCTTCCCAAGGAACCAAGTTTGAGTTGAATTCATCGTGCTGCCTTCAAACAAATACACCATAACCACTGTTATTTTTCCCATTTGCTTGCAAAAGCCCCACCCCTAGTTCAAAAATAAAAAAAAACAGAAATGGAGGCTCTGGTGGCCCTCAATGTCTCTCCCCTCAATGCACCTCACAAGGAGTTGGAGTGGTTTCCCCTGGATGACAGAGATTTTCAAATTCAAGACTTAATTGGTGACAAAAACCACCTTCAGGCATTTTGTGAAATTAGGAACAATCACTGAAGTAACTCTTATCTCTATGGTATATGGGAATCCAACCTACCCATCTACTAGCTCCCCTCAGTGAGTGTATTCCCAGATGTTATCCACCTATGGTGTGCCAATTATGAACCTACTCAGAGAGCAATTATGACTCCCACTGGAACTGTCCTCTTTTATATAACTCCTGAGTCCATAAATCAAATGTTAAAATTCAAACCAACTCAGTCTCTGGCTCCTCTTTCTATGGGATTCTTGCTTGAAGAGGGCCCCAAACTGCCCAATTCAAAGATAAACCGAATTACTCAAACATTTATGAGACCAGACTGCGAGCACTAAGTCCCACCTCCCTATGTACATGCCTAGTTCAATGAAGTTGGACAATTCATTATTGATATGATATCCTACATCCTAGGATTTAGGACAAGTGAATATATGATGAGACCACATTAGTTATGTTGTCCATATTTACTCCAGGACAGCTCCCTACTATCAAATATGATTATGCTACATTCATTGCCAACAAGATTCATGACTAATTCATGGGTTTAGACAGAGAAGGAGCCTTCAAGTACTCATCCCATATATATCATCTGTTATTATACTATCAAACAAACAATTTTCAGTTTCCTATCAGAAAATTGGATTCCAAAGGAGAGAGAAGGTCTGTGATATTTTGGACCTCAGTCTTCCACCATGTTTCTGACTCTTCTTACACCTACTATGAATTCATTGACCTATTTATACATTCGGTCTCCTCTCTACTAATGAGAACTCCTCTCCTAGACTCTCTGGTGATATGCAAAAGATTTTACAGCTATCGAAAAACTACAGAATAGGTGACTTGTACTTTTACCAGAATCACACCAAGATTAGAGTATATGGCTGTGAGCTATGCCCTTATAAGCTGCCCAAATATGTGCCTATGAGACTGTTTGCATTGGAGTATTTCATGAAAATTCTTAATGCAGATTTAACTCACTTTCACAATGCAAAGAAAAAGGCCCAGGTAAGAATAAAAAACCAGTTAGGCCCCTTCATCATTAACAAGAAGGAAGCCTGGGCAGATGCTGATAAAATATTGGGAGAAGAGCTTAAACTGAAGAAAGGTTTCTGGTGGGTACATTATGACCCAAATGGATTTATAAGTGATAGGAGAGTAAAATACAAGCTATCAGCCTATAAACATTCTAAGCTCCTTGAAATAAAGCAATTTACGAATCAAGATGAGTGGGTAGAGGGTACATTGATAGAAGAACTTACTGAGCAAGAGAAAATGGAAATAGCCATGAAAGATCTAGAAAAGACTCTTGACCTGGACTCTTTTGGACAGGTATTTTTCATGCTGCCCCAGCAAACCAGAGTGGGTACATACTCTGCTGGAACTTCACAGCAACCTCTACAGGAAACCAGTGCACCAGGTACAGGGTCATCCAAGGGCAAGGAAGTAGTAGGCGCAGAACATCATGCAATGACAGATCAGCCAACAACAGCAAAGGAACAGGACCAAGGGAAAACTCCCCATGCCCAGACCAAAGCACCAGAGATACCAACTTTACGTACTCCTCTAAATGAGGAAAAAGGCAAGAAAAGGGACAGGGAAGAACGTACACCTATGAGTGGACCAACAGAGCAACCAGGGGAAAAAAGGCAAAGACTTAATCCTCTATCTAAAGAGGAAATAATTGAAGAAACAATAGAAAGTCTAGGAGGTGAGAGGGCAACCAACCCACAGACATCCCTGGTGATAGAAACATCCACCAGCTCTCGTAAGCAAGACATAGAAAGGCAGCATAGTGTGGAATTTTCATCCACAAGGCCACAAAGCAAGAAAGGGTTCGATATCAAAAGAACATTCATGGATATAAAGGCCCAAAATGACCCATTGAGGCTGCAACTTTATAATAAATTTCTCAAAATGACCTCCACCAACCAGCAAAGGTTAATGGCTGCATATGACATTAAAGAAGGTAAAACGATTTTGAGCCACTTTAAGCCTAAAGTGCAGCAACCACAATTAGCAGCTGACTATATTAGAACAAATTTAGAGGTCCTTGCCAAAGACAATCATCCAATGGACCAGATTGAGTTGCACAAACAAACTGGAGAGATGGTCTACTCCACATTGGCAGATAAGGCAATGTTGGCTCATAAATTGCAAAACTCATTAAAGAACACCTCTGCCCAACTAGATTTGGAGAAGGCATCTTCTTTAGCATAGGACAATAGGATAAAGTCCTTGGAAGATATTATCATTGAGCTGGGACATGATCCCAAGGATGCCAAAGGAATAAAAGCATTGATAAAGAAAAAGGAAGAGGACATTGCTTCCCTTAGAAAACAACTGAAGTTGCCTACTACTATGCATCCACAAACTACCGAGGTTGTGCAGCAAAAAGCAGAGGAGGACATGATGGACCTGCTTATGAGGATGAATCAAAGATTAAGTGAGATAGAGTAGGCATTAGAGAAAGTATTACAAGAAAATCAAGGAGAGTCGAACTCCCAGCCACCTAAAATAGCTTCAACAGTCACAATTGCTCGTCCTACAGGTATAACAGCAATGCCTCCCACCGTCCTGGCATCAACAGCAGAGATCATAACAAGTACATTAGTAATAACAACTACAACAGCAACAGGCAGCAGTACCACCATGAACACAGAGCAATTAATAAAAGCCATGGAGGAGCTAAAACTCTAAGTGTCAAAATTAAAAGAGGCCAAAGAAAAATTGGCAAAGTTAGAAATAAGCTATAACAAATCTAAAATGACTGTAGCAGAAAAGACAAGAGAGGTTAAAGCATTAGAGAACAAGGTAAAGGCATTGGAAAAGGACCTTTCTTTAGATAAGCCTCTGGGAGAAATAAAAGGCATTTTGTGGGCTAACATCAATCAATCAATTTGTAATGTATGGAGATCTATTTAGAATATTTATGAGAAAATTGACTTAATAGCAGTAGCCCAAGTGCAAATTCAAAAGGCTAGAAATTTACTGGGACATATGCCCGAACAGGCTAACAGGCTAATCCATTTTTTGAACACCAAGACCAGTGAAGAACTAGCAGCACTGGACATCAGAGACAGGACAGGCACCATTCTAACAATCAAAAGAGTTCTGACCATGAGAACCCTGATGCAGAATTTGGAGAGGAGGTGCCAGGATATGCAACTGTAGATAGATTCTTTTATAGAAATATTTGCAGTTTTACATAAAAGGGGCTTTCCAAGTCTGTTGGGGAGTAATGAACGCCTGCTGAAACAAGTTGAGTACACACAAGTTAAATAAACATGTTGTTGATCAAGTAAATGCTTCATCAAGTACTTCAGGAGAGAAGGCCCTTCCGTCTGGCCAAACCCTCTACAACGATTTGGAAAATCTATTTTATATTGAACATGAAGTGAAACATCTTTTTGCAGTCCAGCCTAACTTCTATAGGTACACAGACGCTGATGAGACTTTCAGAAAGCTACAAAGACATAAATTACCAGAGGAGCACTGGTGGCAAAGCATGTTGGAAATTCTATAAACATATTTCTGGTGTCTTTTATATCCTTGGTAAATCAAAATTCTTGGTACCATATGCCATAAAGCGGAGAGCAGGAATGGATGAGAATCACGTGGGGCAACAGTGTGTCAAATCAGGATTAAATACACCCGAGAAAGTCAAGGCAGTAGTGCAGAATATCAGTGGAAATAGCAACCAGCCAACTCATAGAGCTTACAGTCAACACATCTCACCAACTGAGCAGCCAACACAACAACATTTACTTCCTCATTTATTTCGTCATTGTTTTCAAGACTACGCGTCTCTGTTTCTTGTAAAAACAATAACTCATCAGTGGATAATATCTTCCTCAGATATTTTGTAATGTTTTTGCATAAATACCTCCCCATTCAAAGTATTTTTGGTTGGTGATACATTTCTTAGACTGCTCTGTAACTCTGAAAACTTTCTCAATTACAAAAGCTGTTGGAATCCATTATCGCTGGACTCTCTGGATGTGGAATTTGGGCTGAGGGCCATGCTACAGAATTCTTGAACCATTTCATGGATCAATAAGTCTCTTCTAACTTGTGTTTTATTGTTTCTGTGTTTACTATATCATATATGTTTCATGATCCGAATAACAAAGAAAAAGAATAACTCAAAATTTTCTTGTTTTCACTCTGTGATCAGTCTCTGTTATTATTAATGTTTTCTTCAGAATTAGCATAAACAGGAATTCTTAATTGCTCCTGTTTCCCCTGGTTCTTTCATATTGATTAAATGCTAAGAAATTCTTAATTCCTTCTTGGTCATAATCATTCACTTTCCCTCTGTCAACATGATGAAGGATTCTTAATTGCCCTTCACCCACTGACTCCATTCCATTTGATTCCAGCTTATAAATTGTTCCATGATTGATTACCTTGCTCTATAGTACCATCCTCAGTTAGAGAAACCATATCCATCAGTTCATCCCCATAGACTCCATTAGCCCAATGGACTAAACTTCTCAGACTTACACCCCTGTTCTATTCAAGATCACCATCCAAAATTCAAAACCAAACCATTTTACTTCATAACTAGCCTAGCATACTTAAAAAACAAAGCTAAAATATAAAGAGAGAGCCCTCTTTCGATACAGATTGGCTAGAATATGTGTCTAAAAGATCGGTCTGTGGTTACCTTGGCCGTATTCCCTTTTCTTACAACCTTTTGGGAACAACCTGAGTGATAACAAGTGGTAGTCATTCTCTCCATAAACCACTCGCGAGCTTCAGGAGAGATGTTTGCTCGTGATAGGAATTCTTCCCAAAACACTCAGCTCATAGGCAAGAGACAGCAAAATTCACCAACAGCTCTTACATCGTAAAGTGTTCTCTGTTGGACCGGCATGCGTAATTTATAGGGGGTTTTGAATTAAAATCTGACCATTCCCCCCAATTTATGATAATAAATGTTGTTTTGGCAGTATATCTTCAAATATTTTTGCCTTAAATGCCACCACTTTGCTCCACTTAATTGTCTGTTGGCCATCAAGTCATGAACAATAACCTCAAAGGTCACTTTCTTGTTGTGCTGCACGGTACCCTCCCCCGTGACATAGCTTCTTGAGTGGAGCTTCTTGGGTTGCATTTCTGTCATTCTTTGTACACCCTACTCGATATGTTGTCCTTCAAGCTCGGTAGTGTAGTTTATAGTCCCGCACTCCCTTGCAACTTCCTGGAGCACTAAGACTATCCTATTGCCATATAGTCATTATGTAGGATCCCTTGTATACAACTTAAACCTACTCCCATTCACTCTTCTTGGGAAGGGTTCTCCATTCAGCTTCATGAGTTGAACTATGCCTCCATCTGTAGTTTCTTTGACAATATATGGCCCTAACCAATGCATCTGGAATTTATGTAGAAATTTAGTGAATTTACTATCATATAACAGGACAAGATTATTTACCTTGAATGTGTGAAGCTTGATATGGTGATCATGCCATGCTTTTTCGCATTCCTTCTATACTTGTTGATGGAATCCTACCAAAAATCAATATTCTTCGAGCTCCATTAGTTGCACTAGCCATTCCTCCAAGGCCTCATGATCCACCATATCTGAACACTGCTATGCATAGACTAGGTACAATGTACTCCATCGACATTAAAACATTGAGCCCATATATTAATCTGAACAGAGTTTTCCCTATCATCTTCTTACAAGTATTCCTATAAGTCTCAAGTACTATAGGTACGCACACATCCAATTCATTTCGCTGCACGTCGTAGATCTTCGTTAGCCTGTTCTCCAAAATCTTATTAAAGGCTTCAACAATTTCGTTTTCTTGTGGGTCATACAGTGTACTCTTCTAATGGAAGACCTAGAATTCTTCAGTCAAAACACTAATTGTTTCATTCAGAAATTGCATACCATGATCACTCATCAATGCTTTCGAGCAGCCAAATTTGGTTCACACATACTTAAACAAAAACATTGTTGTTGTAGCCCCTGTACAATCATTAACCGGATGTGTTTCCACCCATCTGGTTAGATATTTCGTCATGGTGATAATATAGCATGCTCCTGTTTTCTTTCCCGGGTGTTGAATTGGCCCAACAAAATCAATTTCCCACTTCTCAAATGGTTGCAAGGACACCTGAGGATGCAGTGGTATCTCATCTCTTCGCGAGGGTCTACTAGTTCTTTGACATGCATCGCATGCCTTATAATACACCTTGGAATCATTGTGCAATGTTGGCCACCGTAAACCTACGCAAAAGAATTTCTACGTCGTTGCCTTACCTACATAATGGCCTCTCGTAGCTCTCGCATCAGCATTGGTAAGAATTATATCCCACCCAAAGTTCGGCACATATCTTCACAATATTTCATCGACCCCCATTTCCTTCCAGTTCCATCCCCGTAGTCAAGAAGTGAATAATGTCTCCAAAATGGTCATCCGCTACACACATCGCAAAGAGTTGTGCATCTAGAAACCCTTCCTCGAGATTATTAGGATTCTCTCCTATTTCAATCTATGACAGATGGTCAGGTCCCACATTTAACCTCCCTGGCTTCACTATGACCTCAAATTCATACTCCTAAAATAGTAGCAAGCATATGCAGATCTTCCCCCTGAATACAGGCTTCTTGACTACTATTTCAAGGTAGAATTGTCCGTGTACGTATTAAAGTGACCTCCTAGTAGATAATGCCTAAATTTTTGTATCACAAACGCCATAGACAATCCTTCGTGCTCAGTCATTGAATAATTTTTCTCGGCCTTCAATAAAACTTGTGAAGGCTATAGGATGGTCCATTTCGCCTTCCCCGACTTGTGTTAGCACTACGCCCAATGCAATGCAAGAGGCATCCACATGTACGTGAAACTCCTTTTTCCAATTAGGGCATTGTGACCATCTTTTCTTTAAACACATCTAAGTTGCGTTGACATTCTTCATCCCAACAGAATGTCACATCTTTCATTAGCAACTTTTCCATGGGTGCAGTAATTTTAGGAGAAGCTTTGATAAATTTTCAATAGTATCCCCTATGTCCCAGTGTTGCACGCAACTACTTGACATTCCTAGGGGCCTATAGATTTACAATTACTACAATATTTGCAAGTTCCATCATCAATCCTTGCTTGCACACCAAATGACCCAACAAGATCCCAAAAGGAACAAAAAATAGGCATTTTTTCAAATTTAGCATGATCTGGTATCTACGACACGTATCAAACATCAGGCACAAACTTGAAACATAGCGCTTCTCTAATCTAAACATCATCAAATCTTCGAAGTATACTTCCAGGAACATATGAATGAACTGCTTGAACGCTACTATGACTACACGAGAAAATGCCATAGGTGCTTTCTTGAGTCCAAATGACATCACAGTGTATTGAAAACAACCCCACTCCATCGTGAAGGTCATTTTTCTCTTATCCTCTGGTGCGATCTTGATCTGATGATACCCAAAAAACCCTTCAGTAAAGGAATAGGCCACCTTCCCTCCAACATTGTCTAATACTTCATTTTTAAACATCGTTGGGAATGGGTCGTGAACACACACATCATTAAGCTTTTGTATGTCTACGCAAATCATTATTTCGCCTCTTTGTTTCTTCTCCTGAATCACCATCGGACTAACATAATCATATTCTTGAACATGTTCTGATCCAAAAGGGATCCAAGAAACCTTCTAAGTCTTCAAAAAACTCAAAACAATCGCAAAAGAAGAAGTTTTAGAAATATCAGATTATACTATCGGGAGGCAAAAACATGAAGAAATGACCAAAAATAGAGCTATTGGGAGCTTGGACAGTGATGCACAGGAGCCGTCATATCTGGCTAATCAATGGCCCAGATCCGATCAACAAATCACAATCGGCAAAGGCTATTGGAAGTTACTAAATGGGAAATGTGACAACGATCAGTGTGATCAATGAGGACCATCAATCAAGCGCATAGATCGATGGTCCACATTGCATTAGCAAACCACAGTGGAGCACTTACCAAACAGTCCAGGGGTATGTGTGATATGCGATTGTGATCAATCGCATCTCAATATCGCATCGGATCTACACAAAGGAGCGGGGATATATATATTATATATATCTATATATCTATCTATATATATATTATTCTATATATATATACTATATATCTATATATATAATATATAGATAATATATATATATATAATTATATTATATATATATAATATATATGCGATAGCCGGACCCGATAGAGTTATAAACAATATTTCATAAAATTTGAGATCTGTCAAATGGCAGTTTCTATGTATTTTTGTGTATTTCATTTATTAAACGAAATATGAAGGCAAGCGTTGATGCGATGAAAACCAGACTCGAAAGGGTTTGTGAATGAAAATATATAATATTTCAAGTCCGTCTAAAGCCATTTTTACGGGATTTTCTAATGTTTTAATGTATTTTTAAAATACAAAGGGAAACCATGGAATGGGCATTTGTGACATGCGATAAGTGATTTCAGGTGGACTTGATAGGAGTATAAAGCAGATTTAAGGAATTTTGAAGTCAAATGAACAGTGTTTTGGTGGATTTTCCTGTGTTTGAATGCATTTCTCTTTGTAAACAAAGAATGGCTATTTCGGGGATTTCAAAGGCTCGATGGACTCTTCTGTTGCAGAATAGGTGGCCACCTCCCCTGAAGGCGTTATGACATGATTGCTAATGCTCAGAAGAGGGATTCAAGCGAACAGAGGCTGGGAGCTAGAGAGCCAGAGAAGGGGAATGAACATACAATATTGATTGGCTTTAATGCCACAGAAGACAGAGGCAAGCAGTGCTGAGACAGAGAGTAAACAGAGACAGAGAGTTAATGAGGAGAGTATGTGTACTCAGAAAGACTTTGGGGATCCAAGTAAAGCCTTGTTGTTTTGTATCTATTGTGTGAGGCTCAAATTGAGCTCATTTTTGTAAAAACTCTGCTTTTGAATACAGAATAGAGAGGTCACCACTAAAGGTTGGACCAAGAGACATAGCCCAAGAGTGTTGGATGAACTCCTTATTAAACTTGCTATGTTTATGTGTGTTTGTCTATTATGTTCTTTAACTGCTTCATTGTCTATGTATTTCGCAATCTTATTGATCCATTACACAAAGTAACATAGGAAAATCCATGCACATGAGTCTGTAATACCTTAATAATTGTCTAAGATCTCATTTACAAATCAAGTGGTATCAGAGCTTTAGGTATGCTAAGGTTAGACAAGCTTGTGTTGTATTGTTGAATGCTAACTAGGTCAAAGCTCAAATTAGGAGAAGGAGAACTGGTTGAGGCTAACTCAGAAATTGGAAGAGTTCTATCCTAGGAGGAAAATGGGAGAAGAAATTCCCTTGCAATCAAACTCTCAGTTCATGGACAGTTTCATGACCATGAGAGCCATGGTAGAAGAGATGTATCGAGAATTTAAGAAAGGCCAAGGGGAGAGCCCTTCAGCATCTCAAACAAGCAAAGGAGTAGAGGAACCTCTTCTAGTTGCCCATTCAGAAGGCAAAGGGAAAGGGGAAGAGCCTCCTCCATCAACACCTCCTTCTAGCCCTAAAAATAAAAATAATAAAGCATCTTGGATTAAATTAGATGTAAAATTTGATTTGCCAATATATGATGGAGAATTAAATGCAGAAAAGCTAGATAACTGGATCAGACAGATTGATGTATATTGCAGAGTGCAGAACATCGATTCAGAAAGGAGAAATATTCAACTAGCTAGCCTTCGCCTTGGAGGAACTACCCTAGTGTGGTGGGAAGGAAGGACACAAGCTAATTTTAAGAAGCATGGTAAAATTCTTTCTACCTAGAGTGAATTTGATTCTGCCATTAAAAAACAATTCTATCCACTAGCTTATATGCAGCAAGCCATGATGAGTTGGAAAACTCTTTGTTAGAAAATTATATATTATAGAGTAATGGAACACAAAATATTGCAGAAATATAAACATAGAAAACACATAAAACAAGAGAGACACAAATATATGTGGTTCACCCAATTTGGGTTACGTCCACGGAGAAACAGTCAGTCCTTCTTATTATATTATCTAGAAAACTGAAGAGATACAACCTACAGTAGATCCACGGTAACACCCTCTTCGCTCTCAATCTCCTATCTCTTCCTCACTCAGAATATAGATATACACAGACGCAATACAACTCCCTCATAAATAGTGAGGGGTTTCCTTCTAGGGCAAAAAACCCTAAATTAAACATAACTTCTACTGTCAGATCAACCACCTAATGAATGGCCCAAATTGACTAGAGATTACTAGAGCTTTACAAGGCAATTTTACATTTGTTTTTAGCTTCGGGGGCGTTGCCCCCAAACCCTCGCCGGGGGACCGCTAGCCCCCGGACCCCCCAACTAGGGGGGATCAACCCCCCCAAACCCCCGCGGGGGAGACAAGTCCCCCTTGCACCCCCCCACGTGGATGGGTGTACAATCTTCCTAGGGTATACATCCAGCTGTAACCTTTGAATACAGAAGATAATATGGCTCCACACCCAACACTCTTTGCCAATTAAATGGATAAAGTGTGCAGAGTTATACCTAGGAATTTAGAAAAAGAACTTTAATTCTAGGTATTTCTCTAGACTCACCTGAAACTTTGCTGAAGTATATAGGTGGTTTGCATAACTATTTGAGGCACACCATTCTCATGTTTAACCCCACTATCATAGATGAGGTATCCATTCAGGGTACACATCTAGAGGCTAGAGGCAAGAATGTGAACCCAAAGATTGGGGGATCATCAAAACCCATTGCAAGCAAGAATAAGGAAAATAAGAAGCAAAAATGGAAGGAGAAGAAGGCAAACGCTATATAGAAAAACAAACCTTCATGCACTCACTCCAAGAAGGATGGACATGATTATGAACATTGTTGGCCTTTGCATCCAGAGCTGAAACCCAAGAAGTTTGATGGCAAGAAGAAGAAGACTCCTGCTGCTATTCAGAAAGATTTGGGGTAAGACTCAGGTGATGAAACAAAAGTCGCAGTCACAGGTATAAAAGGTAAAAATTCCGAAGCATCTACTAGTAATTATGCACAAACTATTGATAATGAAGAAAATGAAAGGAAAGGACATGAGATTTTTCATATTAGAGTTATTTCCAAGCATCAAAAGATTGAAACTTTATTTGATAGTGGTTCACAAGTAAACTAGATTTCTGAAGCAATTATAAAGAAGGTGGGATTACTAACCACACCTCACAAGAAGCCATACCCATTAGGTTGGGTATGTGATAAAGAAAAGCTACAAGTGACTAGACAATGTAAACTTAGGTTTGCTATTGGGTCAGCATTTGTAGATGAGGTTGAGTTAGATATAATTCCCTTGGATATATGTGGTATTATTTTAGGAAGTCCTTACTTGTATGATAGAAAAGCCATTTTCTATAGAGCTGAAAATAAGTATCAACTCACCAAAGATGGAATAGAATATATTATAAGAGCTCATAAACTCAAAAATAATGATACTCTCATAAACTCAGGGTAGATGAAAAGGATTGTAAATCCATGCAAGCAATTTTTACTAATGTTTGTAAAGGAAAAGAAACCTAATAAAACCAATGTATTTGAGGGTTGTAATGCTAAACAGAAAGTTGATTTAGAAAAAGTTGTTTTAGAATATGATATCCTATTTCAAGAACCTAAAGGTATGCCACCCAAAAGGGAAATTGTACATGACATTCATTTGCAGCAAGATGCTCCATTGCCTAACATCAAAATGTATAGGTTATTTTCTTTAGAGAATGCAAAGATCAAGAAGCAGGTATAGGAGCTGCTTGAGAAAGGGTTCATAAGATCAAGCATGTCACCATGCGGATCTCCAATCATGTTGGTGAGAAAGAAAGATGGTTCATGGAGGATTTGCATTGATTATATAGCACTAAATAAAATAACAATCAAGAATCATTATCCCCTTCCTCGCATTGATGATCTATTGGATCAGTTGAAAGAAGCAGTCTACTTTTCCAAGTTGGACTTGCGTAGTGGCTATCATCAGGTTAGAGTAGTAGAACAAGATGCATGGAAGACTACTTTCAAAACAAAGAAAGGGTTGTATCAATGGATGGTTATCCATTTTGGCTTAACTAATGCTTCTACCACTTTCATGAAATTTATGAATGATGTACTCTGACCTTTCATTGATGATTTTGTAATTGTATATTTAGATGATATTCTTGCTTTTAGAAAAACATGGGAAGAACATTTGAAGCATGTAAAGTAGACTCTATATGTTTTGAAAAGAGAAAATCTCTATGTTAAGTTATCAAAATGTGAATTTGGAAAAACATCTTTCAATTATTTGGGTCATATTGTAGGGGGTGGTGAATTGAAGATAGATCCCTCTAAGGTCAGAGTCATTGTGAACTGGCCTAAACCCAAATATGTTACAGAAGTTAGGAGCTTCCTAGGAGCAACACAATATTGGAGGAAGTTTATTGCTAACTTTTCCTTAATTACAGCTCCCTTACATGCTTTAACAATATTGAACAAGGTGTTTTAGTGGGGAGGCAAACAACAGAAATCTTTCGACACCTTGAAAGAAAAAAATAGTACAACACTAGTACTAGCACTGCCAGATCTTCAATGGCCATTTCAGATTGAAACAGATGCCAGTGACTATGCCATGGGAGTAGTGTTGATGCAACATGGTAAACCCGTATGCTATCATTTTGAGACATTTAATTTTGCAGTAGTTAATTATCCCATATATGATAAAGAATTGTATGCATTAGTACAGAGTGTGAAAAAGTGGAAACATTATTTAATGGGCAAAGGAATGATCATCCATACAGACCATCAACCAATTCAGTATTTGCACTCACAAACTAAATTGAAGCAATCAACACGCTATAGGTGGATGGGTTTTCTATAGAAGTTTCATCTAGTCATCAGATATAAGAAGGGCATACATAATAAAGTTGCAGATATGTTGTCCAAACCAATCATAAATGCATCTACTGTACTTAAGCATAACTCAGTGATGCATGAAAGCTACATTGAACAATATGCACAAGATATAGATTTTAAAGATGTATTTGCAACTTTAAGTCATGGCAAACAAGTAGAAGAATTGGTTTATTGTGTTAAGGACCAACTCTTGTATCATTTGGGAAAGATATGCATTCCACAAACTAAAAGAGTTAACATAATTCGGGAAGCACATACGTCTCTTATATCAGGTCATTTTCGTGTAAGTAAAATAGTTGCATAGCTACAAAGGTTTTGTTATTGGCCAAGAATGCATGAAACAATTTCTAGATATATTCAAGGGTGTACCATGTGTGTTAAGAGCAAGCCCAGCAATAGAAAATTAGGCTTGTACACTCCACTATCAGTTCCTTCTCATCCTTGGGAAAGTGTTTCCATGGACTTTGTTGGGGGATTGCCAAAATCTAGAAAAGTTCATGACTATTTATATGTTTTTGTGGACAGGTTCAATAAAATGTGTATTTTAATACCTTGTAACAAGTAGATTACTGCTGAACAAGCAACAAAGTTGTTCTTTCAGCATGTATGGGTTCATTTTGGGTTACCCACTTATATCGTCTCTGATCGAGATTCCTGATTTGTTGGGAAGTTTTGGTCAAGTCTATGGGAGATGATGAACACCATATTGAAGAAGAGCACAGCCTTTCATCCACAAATAGATGGCCAAACAGAGGAGGTCAATAGGACAGTGATCTAGTTTCTCAGGGGTTATTGCAGCAAGCATCGCAAGCTTTGGGATGAACATTTATGTTATGTGAAACATGCTTATAATCGTGCCAAGATTCTTCTACATAGAGATATCCTTTTGAGACTTGTTTTTGTTTTAAACCAAGGTCTCCCTTGGATTTTGTCTTTGAAAAAGACATAGCAATTGATGGACATACTCATGTGGACAAAGCAACCAAGTTCATTGAATAGATCCAAGAAATTCAGCATGTAGTGTAGGAACAACTGGAAAAAAGCTAGGCCAAGTACAAGGCAAGGCATGATAAGCATTGAATTGAACGTACCTTCCAAGTTGGTGATCAAGTCTAGTTGTACATCAAAAAAGATAGAATGCAAGGTGAAGGAAAGAAGTTGAAGCCAATAAGGTATGGGCCTTTCAAGATACTTGAAAAAATTGGTGAGAATGCTTTTCACCTTGATTTTCCAACTTACATGCACATCTATTCAGTAGTTAATGTAGAGAATTTGAGACTGTTTGAACCTTCATTAATTGAAGATCCCGAAGAGCAAAGTCAATTTCCTTCTATTGATGATCTGTTGCCTGAATATCTCAACAAGTTGCAGGAAGATACAGTTTTGGGCAGGAAGGTGAGAACAACATGTAGAGGGGATGTTGAGTACCTTAGAATTAGACTCAAAGGTTCAAAACTAGGCAGTGCATGATGGATAGAGATTGGGCAAGTGAGGAAGTTGTATCCTCACTTGATCGATGCTTGAAAACAACTTTTAGTGGTCCAAAAGATTTTTCATTGGGAATGTGTGATCCAAAAGGGATCCAAGAAACCCTTTAAGTCTTCAAAAAAATCAAAACAATCACAAAAGAATAAGTTTTAAAAATATCCGATTACACTATCAGGAGGCAAAACCATGAAGAAATGACCAAAAACAGAGCTATTGACAGCTTGGACAGTGATGCACAGGAGCCACGGCATTTGGCCAATCAATGATCCAGATCTAATCGGAAAATTGCAATCAATGGAGGCTATCAAAGGTTACTACATGGGAAATGTGACATCGATCAGCGAGATCAACGAGGACCGTCAATCAAGTGCACAGATCGACGGCCCACATTCCATTGCAATATCACGTCGGCAAACCACAGTGGAGCTCTTACCAAATGGCCCGGGGGTATGTGTGATATTCAATTGCAATCAATCACATCGCAATATCGCATCGAAGCTACACAGAGGAGAAGGGATATATATATATTAATATATATATATATATATATATAAATATATATATATATATTGATAGGCGATGCGATAGTTGGACTTCATAGATTTATAAATGATATTTCATAGAATTTGAGATCTGCCAAATGATAGTTTCTATGTATTTTTGCGTATTTAATTTATTGAATGAAATACGAAGGGAAGCATCAATGCGATGAAAACCAGACCCGAAAGGGTTTGTGAATGAAAATATATAATATTTCAAGTCTGTCTATGTGAAAATCGCCAACTAGGGCCAAACTCCATGTGGGTCATCTTATTCATGAGTGATAATATTTTTGTTAGATTCCTCTCATGGAGAGGTGTAGAATTGATCTAAATATCATCCGATTCTGATAAGTATTTATGGAGATATGAATTTATTTTGTTTATGGAATAATTATCAAGCCAACCTACAACTCATGTAGGCTCAGAAGCCCAACAGTCACATCTATTCAATCATCAGCAGTTGTGTGTAAATATAGGAGGTCTTTTCCTCATTTGGACTCAATCATCTCATCACATCTCTCTCTCTCTCCTCCGTAGAAAAGAGGCGCTTCTCCTACTACACAAAAAGAGACTCTTCTCTCACACATGTGGAAGGAAGGACATTGTTTTAGGGCTACAACTATAGAACCAAAGTTTGACCAGTGTTGACCATTATTCTGCCTCTCAAAACTATGTTGTAGGTGAATATGGATACCCTCTAAAGGTTGCAATTTTTGGTGAAGGAATCAAGGCGATCCGATGGTTGGTTTGCAAGATATTGTCTTTCCTATTTTGGCTAATCTAGGGTTTGTTGCTGCTGATGTAAATCAAATTTATGTACCATTTCTCTTTGTTGAATTATTGAAGATAAAGGAAGATTTAATAAAAGGGTTTCCCCGCATTGGGGTTTGTTCCTGGCTAGCCACCACATCTTGTGTCTCTTGTATTGGTTTGTTTTCTATCGATCCTTTAATGTTTTGTCTACACTTTACTTTATGTACATGTGATTGCTAATCTATGGATAATAATAAGAAAGATAAGTAAATTGCTCTAAGCATAGAACATAACATAACTTAACATGGAATTAGAGCTGAGGTGAAGACAAAGCCCAAGCAAGAGAAAGAGCAATCACCGAAGAGAAGATTGGCAAGGATATCCTAAAATAACTACGGGGTCCTCAACACTCTTTCTTGCCAAAGACAAGATTTGTGAGAAAGTTGATTGTCACGAATGGAAGATGTCTCTTGATCTAACCTTAGAAGATCAAGGAGTGTTGGACCATGTGAGAGGCAATATTGTTGAGCCTCTATCAAATGCACCAACTGCTCCCAGGAACAAATGGAAAACCGGCAAAGTCAAAACAAAGAAGATCATCCGGGACTCTATAGATAGGCACTTGGTGGCCTACATCTCTGACCTAAACACCTCCAAGGAAATCTATGATAGACTGGTGAATTTATTTAAAGTTAATGATGCAAATCAAGTCTTGTTTCTTAGAAATAAGTTGAAGGAAATTAAGAAGGTAAAAGATGAGAGTATGCAAGCATAATTCTTAAGAATCACCGAGATTACAATGATATCCTATCTATTAGGGATACTATTACTGATAGGGAAATGGCACTCACGACTCTTTGAGGATTACCATCCAAATGGTATATGTTCAGGACTACTCTTCTGAACAATAATGTAATTCCTAGTTTCAAGGAATTAATGGCTAGATGCATTCAAGAAGAAACAAGGGTAGAAGAGAAAAAAATGCCCATGCCTAAAGGTCCTCCTGCTACCTTTTCTTCTCATGCTAAGAAAAGAAATAATTCTGGGACTAAATAAAAAAGAAAGGCTAGACCTAAGGGTGGAAGAAAAGGATGATGTTACATTTGTGATCAAGCAGGTCACTATGGAAGGGAGTGCCCTGATAGAAAGGACTCACATCAGGATGATGATCAAAATCCCTCTCATGGCAATCAAAGGAATGGAAAATTCAATAGAAAAGGTAAAAGGAGTGCTAGAAATCAAGGAAGAGGACAACCATTCAAGAAGGCTAGAAATTCTTGGTATGAATCTAACATTGCTGAAAATAAGCAGGATTAATATTATCTACCAGCTGCTCTATATAACTCTACTCCTTTGGACTCAATGGGAATTTGGCTCATTGATAGTGGTGACTCAAGGCACTTCACTGGTTACAAAGAAGTTCTCCATAATCTGATAGAGAAAGAAACTAACCTAGAAACTGTCCTTGGAGATAATATGAAATTTCCCGTGAAAGGTGTAGGCGATGTCTCTCTTAAATTGAATCAAGGTAATACGATCCACTTACAGGATGTATTATATGTACCTGACCTCAAAAAGAAACTAGTGTCCATTTCGGAAATGGAAGACAAAGGCTACAAAGTGGCTTTCACTGATGGCAAGGTATGTGCATGCAAAAACAATACTAAAGATGCCTTCACTCTTGGGTTTTGAGTTGATTCATTATATTAGGTGGAAGGAAGTCTGCTAGGTGTCATATCTTGTGACACATCTCAAGCCTTGATCAAGAATCACTCTGAGAAGAAGATCAAGATCTTAAGGACCGATAATGAGACTGAATATGAATCTAACGAGTTTCATGATTTTTGTAAAGAGGCTAGTATTAAGAGGGAGACTACTACATCATATACTCTTGAAAAAAATGGTGTGCTAGAAAGGAAGAACCATACGATTGTGGAAGCTTTCCATGCCATGCTCCATGATCAAAGACTTCCAAAGTTTCTATGGGTCGAAGCTGCAAACACTACCGTATATGTACAAAACGATGACATCATCAAGCATTGCATTCCAAGACTCCTGAAGAAATGTTCACCGGTAAGAAACCTGATGTATCTCATTTTCGAATTTTTTGTAGCCCTATATATTTTCATGTGCCGAAAGAGAAAAGGAATAAATTTGGTGCATCTAGAAAGAAAGGAATCTTCATGGGCTATGGTGAAAATACTAAGGGCTATAGAATCTATGTAGCCAGTCAAACGGAAGTCATGATTAGTCATGATGTCACCTTTGATGAAGATATGGCTCTCAGTAAGGTGGACAATCTTTTGACTTTGAGGACCTCTCAAGAAGCCAACACCAAGGAACCGAAAGAAAAGGATGATGAAACAATGTCTGATGTGGAAGAACCCATGGATCCTATTGATCCACCTAAGCCTTCCTCTTCTAGGCAGAGGCCCTCTTGGCTTAGGAGGCTACTTGATGATGCTGAAGGACACACTGCACCCCAAGGAACCTTCCGTGAAAGTAAGAAACCCAATAGGTATCAAGGATACCTGACCGTCATGAGCACAATCATACAAAATGAACCTTCATCATTCTCAGATGTCATCAAGCATCAAGTATGGAAGGATGTTATGACTGAAGAATATGAGTCTATTATGAAGAATGATGTCTGGGAAGTAGTTCCCAGACCCCAGGACAAGACAATTGTCACTTCTAAATGGCTTTACAAGATATAGTATGCAACATATGGAAGTAGGGAAAAATATAAGGCTCATTTTGTCACTTGTGACTTCTCCCAGAAAGAAGGTATAGACTATGATGAGATATTTGCACCTGTTGCCAGATATACCACCATTCGCAAAATCATAGCCCTTGTGGCTTGACAAGGATGGAACCTACATCAGATGGATGTCAAGACCATCTTCTTTCATGGTTCGATAAAAGAATAGGTCTACGTGGAGCAACCCGAAGGATTTGAGATGTATGATCGAAAATCTCATGTATGCAGGTTGAAGAAGGCTCTCTATGGGCTGAAGCAAGCACCCTAAGCATGGTATGAAAGGACCGATAGCTACTTGTTGAAGCTAGGATTCACTAGGAGTGAAGCCAATCCTAACCTTTAGTTTAAGGTTGAAGATGAAAAACCTCTCATACTGGTATTGTATGTGGATGACGTTTTTCTAACAGATGCAGACCCTCTCATTCATAAATGTAAGAGGGAGTTGGCTTCTCAATTTGGAATGAAGGACCTAGGACTGATGCACTATTTCCTAGGACTTGAAGTGTGGTAGAAGCGAGGGGAAATTTTCCTATCTCAGGGAAAATATGTGGTGAAGATTTTGAAAAGATTCGGTATGGTGGACTGCAAGCCCGTAACTACCCTGATGGAGCTTGACTTCAAAATGTTAAGCGGTAGTGCTACTGGACCTGTTTTACAACATGCCACTGAGTATCGTCAACTCGTTGAAGCATTAATGTTCTTAGTGAACTCCTGTCCATACATATGCTTTGTAGTCAACACATTAAGTCCACATATGGTTGAACCTCACCACATACATTGGATTGGTGCCAAGAATCTGTTGAGATATCTTCATGGCACAATCACCTATGGGTTAAGATACATTGGCGGAGATGTGAGACTACTTGGATATATTGATGCTGATTGGGCAGGCAGTGTGGTGGACCGTAAGAGCACTTATGGGTGTTGTTTCACCTTGGGATTTGCTTTGATATCCTGGATGAGTAGGAAATAGAATTCGGTGGCTTTGAGCACCACCAAAGCAGAGTATATTACTGCTAGCATGACCTCCTATGAGGCAGTGGTTGTGAAAGCTCTTCAGTGAGCTGTTTGGATTTACATTGGATACCACCATGATCCTATGTGACAACTAGAGTGGGATTCATTTGTCAAAGAATCCCATATTTCATGATTTCTCCAAGCATATCGATATCATGTACCACTATATTCAAGATATGGTGCATCGAGGAGCAATAAGGCTCCAACATATCGGTACAGATGAACAGGTCGCTGACATTTTGACAAAGACCCTAGGGAAAGTCAAATTCCTAACTTTCTGAGAACAACTTGGTGTTGTTCAAAGACCCTCTAATGAGGGTCCTATATGATGCATTGAGCTCTAGGAGCTCTAGGGGGTTCAGGTTACTTCTTGGAGTGACATATGATCACAAGGTGATTCACCATCCCTTGGTGGTATACATGTACACCCCGTGGAAACTATGTAGTAGGATGATTGGTTCTCCTGTGAGGTCTGGATGATGTGTTCTCCACGACGACTATGTAGCAGGATGATTGGTTCTCCTGTGAGGTCTAGATGATGTGTTCTCCGTGACGACTATGTAGTAGAATAATTAGTTCTCCTATGAGGCCTGGGTGATGTGTACTCCATGGTGTTTATGTAGCAGGATGATTAGTTCTCTTGTGTGGATAGGATTGATTAACTTCTCCTATCAAGGCATCCTACCCATGCAGTCTGGGACTGATGGGAAGTACCTCTCATCTGATCAATGAGAAGGGAAATGAGGATAGGGACCATAGTAGTACCAATGGACACATCACTATATCTACTGTACTCCGTATGCTAGGAGGACCTTCATTGATATCGAATCAATGATACTGGTTTGGGACCAATGGTAGGAGTTGTACCCACTATGATGCTGACTTTGGGTCGATTGAGACAGGTCTAGGACCAATGCTACACACTGTTAGACTGACTTTGAGTCAGTGGAGGATGATACTAGTCTGGGACTAGTGGTAGGAGTTGTACCCACTATGACACTGACTTCAGTTCAGTTGAGACCGGTCTGGGACCAGTGATACACACTCCGAGACTAACTTTGAGTCAGTGGAGGATGATACTAGTTTGGGACCAGTGGTAGGAGTTGTACCCACTATGACGCTGACTTTGGGTTAATTGAGACTAGTCTGGGACCAGTGGTACACACTCTGAGACTGACTTTGAGTCAGTATGATACATCCTCGATCATTTCTTCTTCTTCATAATTCAAACATGGTAGAGAAGAGAAGAATAGACTAGAGTAGAGAAGATCAGAACAAGACAGAACAGAACAGAGCAGAGCAGGTAGGATAGAGCATTGGCAGGGGTCAAGATGTATAGGGCAGTGCATTTGATGGATGAATAGTAGTGACCAATGGACATATTGCAGATGGAGTTCTCCCTAGTTGAGAGGGAGTGTTAAAATTAGAAACTAGGGCCAAACTCCATGTGGGTCATCTTATTCATGGCTGATAATATTTTTGTTAGATTCCTCTCATCGAGAGGTGTAGGATTGATCTAAAGATCATCTGATTCTGATAAGTATTTATGGAGATATGAATTTATTTTGATTATGGAATAATTATTAAGCTGAACTACAACTCATGTAGGCTCAAAAGCCCAACAGTCGCATCTATTCAATCATCAACAGTTGCATATAAATACAGGAGGTCTTTTCCTCATTTGGACTCAATCATCTCATCACATCTCTCTCTCTCTCCTGCGTAGAAAAGAGTCTCTTATCCTATTGTGCAGAAAGAGACTTTTCTCTCACACATGTGGAAGGAAGGATGTAGTTTTAGGGCTGCAACTGCAGAACCAAAGTTTGACCAGCATTGACCATTAGTTTTCCTCTCATAACTGCATTGTAGGTGAATCTAGATCCCCTCTGAAGTTCGCATTTTTTGGTGAAGGAATCAAGCCGATTCGATGGTCTGTTTGCAAGATATTGTCTGCCCTAGTTTGGCTGATCTAGGGTTTGCTGCCGCTAATGTAAATCAGATTTGTGTACTATTTCTCTTTGTTGAATTATTGAAGATAAAGGAAGATTTGATCAAAGGGTTTCCCCACATTGGGGTTTGTCCTTGGCTAGCTGCCACATCTTGTGTCTCTTGTCTTGGCTTGTTTTTTGTCGATCATTTAATGTTCTATCTGCACTTTACTTTATGTACATGTGATTTCTAATCTGTGGATAATAATAAGAAAGATAAGTAAACTTCTCTAAGCATAGGACATACCATAACTTAATAGTCTAAAGCCATTTTTAAGGGATTTTCCAATGTTTTAATGTGTTTTTAAAATACGAAGGGAAACCATGGAATGGGCATTTACGACATGCGATAAGCAATTTCAGGCAGACCTGATAGGAGTATAAAGTGGATTTAAGGAATTTTGAATTCCGATGAATAATGTTTTGGCAGATTTTCCCATCTTTGAATGCATTTCTCTGTGTAAACAGAGAATGGATATTTCAGGGATTTCAAAGGCCCGATGGACTCTTTTGTTGTAGAACAGGTGACCACCTCCTCTAAAGGCATTATGCCATGATTGCTAATGCTCAGAAGAGGGATTCAAGCAAACAAAGGCTAGGAGCCAGAGAGCCCAAGAAGGGGAAATGAACAAACAACACAGATTGGCTTTAAAGCCACAAAAGACAGAAGACAGAGGCAGGCAGTGCTGAGACAGAGAGTAAAAAGAGATAGAGAGTCAATGAGGAGAGTTTGTGAACTCATAAAGGCTTCGGGGATCCAAGTAAAGCCTTGGTGTTTTGTATCTGTTGTGTGAGACTTAAATTGAGCTCACTTTTGTAAAAACTCTGCTTCTGAAGACATAATAGAGAGGTCACCACTGATGGCTAGACCAGGAGACGTATCCTAGGAGTGTTGGGTGAACTCCTTATTAAGCTTGTTGTGTTTATGTGTGTTTCTTTATTATGTTCTTTAATTGCTTCATTGTCTATGTATTTCACAATCTTATCAATCCATTACACAAAGTAACATAGGCAAATCCATGCACATGAGTGTGTAATATTTTAATAATTGTATAAGATCTCATTTACATATCATGTTCTATGATGCCTGCCTCCAGCATCTTATCCAACTCTCGGTGAACCTTTTCCTTGTATTTGGGATTAAGGCGATATGGCCTTTATTTAATAGGCTTCGCATTTGGCTTCAGAGTGATCTTCATAATGCCCAAATCGCCAACTATGCCCTTTAACTCCGAAATTTTTTAGGGAAGAGATCCTAGTATTCGCAGAGTAACTAAACAACTTTATCCATGGTAACATCGTCCCAAAAATCTCCAATTTCCACAAACTTTGGTTCTTCATTAGTGAAAATGTTTACTTGCTTTGTGTTCTAAGGCATGAAAATATCCAGGTTTTCTATTTTTGGGTCTTTGACTTCGTGATGCCTTCTGCCTTTATAATATTAATGTTTCTCAGATCTTCATCCTCCTCTTTAGCGGCCACATTATAGCATTCGAATGCATGGCGGAACTGGGTGCTCTAGTCTGGTTGGATCTATTCCATAGGTTCTGTCAGCATTCTGAAGATAACTGCCTTAATTTCTTGTAGTGCTTCATCGATGCTTGTGAATCCGTCTTCAAAGATGAAGGTCAATAAGAACCCTTCCTTCAACACATCCCATTCTGTTGTGCCATGGCAGAGCTCCATTTCTAGATATCAGTTCATGGGAATTGTATCTAAGGTATGGAAAGATATGTGTACCCATTCTGGCTGTGGTTCTGTTCCCCATGATTTAGTCCATTTCACTAGGTGATCACATGAATCATCCCTTCCATTATATTTATTAGTCATTCTGGTGTTAGCATGCCGAAACCATATCTTCATCATTCTTTTGTAATCTCACTAGCCAACAAAGCTATCCTTATGCATACCCCACCATCGTGCTGGTGTAGCATGCAGTGCTAGCTCTAATTATTGGAAGTGGTGATCCTCAGGGACCTCACACTCAAATTCATCCAAAAATATATCTACGTCAATTAAACCATCATCATAGGTTGATTTCCTTACCTTTGACGAAACATAGCGTAGTGACTTCATCATCATATTGCATCACAAGGTAGACACTTCATGTAAGTGATTATGTGAATGATTTAACTCCTCGTCTGAATTAGAGGTGCAAGAACTCTACCAGTCCCATGAAATCCTCCCATCTACCATCATATTGATCCAATCCTGATCTCGCGCTATTATTTTATAGATTTGATCCAGTTCGTCATCAACTTCTTCATAATTGTAGACTGGTTAAGTACATAACGCCCCTTTCGTAGGGTCTAGCGGTACTATAACCCGAAGCGACTTTATTTCAAATGAAATTTTCATCTTCTTCAAATTGATGACCCCGTTCATATCAATAGCCCAGTCGATTCCCAGGAGTGTGGGGTATGGATTACTATCATTGACAATTTCTATAACTTCAAAGTCTTCTACCTCGCTCACACCTTCAATATCGACTTTCACGCTATATAATGGTCCTGTGGGGGTGATTTTTTGTTGGTTCACCATTCTGAGATGAATCAGAGACTAGTACAGTGCAAGTCTTCCCATCCTCTCCCATTTTTGTTTCAGTAATACATTTCTCATCGAACCCCAGATCCAAAATTACTTGGTCCATCTCATAATCACCTATCTACACAGTGAGCCTCATCTCGCACCCCCTTCATGCCTTATTTTTCCCAATCTTTCTAAATATGCAGTGTCCATCAAAGGTTTTCTCCTTGTTTGTGCATTTATTTCACTACAAGAAAAAAGGACATTGGTGAGGGGCGAAAAATGTCACCATAAGATCATTGGTGATAGTCAAAAGAGAATTCATCACCAAAAACTGAACATCACCAAAGGTGACATCACCAAAAGTATAGATGTTGTAGTGACATACAAAGTCCATCACCAATAATGATTTATAATGATGGACAACGACTGTCACCATTTCGTATGAGCAATGGTGATGGACCATAGCCTTCGTCACCAAAAATTGAACATCACCAAAGGTGGCGTCACCAAAAGTATAGGTGTTATGGTGACATTCAAGGTCCATCATGAATATGATTATAATGACGGATAGTGACCGTCACCATTTCATATGAACAATAATGATTTATTATGATGGATCTTTAATGTCCATCACTATTGTTGCATATATATGGTGGTGTTCATTGACTATCACCAAAATCTGCATTGCTAGAAGTATAGGTGTTTTGGTGACATTCAATATCCATCACGAATAATGACTATAATGACAAACAATGATCGCCACCATTTCATATGAAAAAAAATGATTTATGGTTATGGACCTTTGAGGGTCGTCACTATTTATGCATAAATATGGTGGCATTCATTGACCGTCACTATTTCATATTTTTGGTGAGGGTTGAAAAATGTCACCAAAGCTCTTTGGTGATGGTCAAAAGAGCTTTTGTCACCAAAACTTTATCGTCGCCATTCCATATGGATGTCAGGGCTCAATGGAATCGAACCAGAAACGTCCTTCTTGTAAGGCAGTTGATCTTCCATTGAGCTAGCACCCTTTAAAGAATTATATTTTTTAACATTAGACCTTGAAACTTCATAAATTGTAAATTATACAACTTTCAATAAATTAAAGTCTCAGCAATATTTTACTAAACAAACAAGGCAACATCAAATATGTAGGTCCCTACCTAATGGTTATTGAAGTTATGAAAATTGGGTGGAGGGAAAGATAGTTATGTATAAGAGAATCAATATGTTCAGTTGAATACTTAATTAGAAGCGAAACTTTGAAGACATTTATAACCTATAAATGACCTATAACTATCAAATGCACCAAATACTGCAAAGGAAATGTCATAAGTGGATATCATATGGAAGACGAGGAGGCAGGAACTTGGAACCCTTGTACATCTTGGCATGCATTAGTGTTATACGGGAATAGTGTCCACCCGGATGCTGCTATTCCCACTAAGATGGGTGGCTATCTTAGAAACAAACAATCAAAGTCCACTATTGATTCCTTTTATGAAAATAGATGAGAGGAGAACCAAGAAGGCCAACCTGAGTCTTGTGCTCGATTCCCTCTCCTTCTTGATAGAGTTTTTCCGCTTGCTCTTTGTCTGCTTAGCTTCAAAAGGACCTGTAGAATCACAGCAACATACTACTATGCAAGAAAGAAGGATCTAAGTTCATAAATAATGTAGGATCAGATGTACATTAACTATATACAAGCATATATAAACAAGTACACCAGAATATGGGAGGAAACAAGAAGCCCTTCTTCACCTCAAGCAAAGGAAAATCACCCAACACTGTGAATGTACACCAGAATACCAACAACACTTCTCAATAAGTTACAAAATTCCATCCCCTGGATCTCTGTGATGAGGGATCCATATATAGAGGATTACAGAGAGGTGAGTCATCTTTTGGGATCTTGATTAGTGTCATTTCTTTGATAGTTCCTGCTTCCACTTGGAGAATGAAGATCTCTTACTCATCCCTGGTCGAAAATGGAGCGGCAAGTGTCAGAGGGGAAGCTTCTGGAAGATTCCATGATCTTCCACCTCGCATTTTGGTCCCTACCATTTGTCCATTCCCGACCATCGCACCCTAAAGAGGAGAAAATCAGTATGCATCGCACCTTGTACATTATGAAGGTGATATGCATCGCACCCCCTGCATTGAGCTTTCAGTATGGTCCAGTTTTGACAATTTATGAGCAGTTTTTAGTGGAGAACTTTTGGGAGATGATGTAATCAGTTGACCTTGTTCCTTTAGGCAATGAAGCAATACATATAGGGACTTAGGAGCCCTTAGTTTATGGACATTTATGATTGGGGTTGAAGTGCCCAAAAATGTCTATAACAGTTGCCCCCTAAAGCATGAGGTCATTAATCTTTCTGATGTTGGGTGAAATGCTTTACTATGAGGATCTGAAGTTTTTCCGAGCTTGGAGGTGACCTGTAATAAGATACAATACAATACATTATTTTGACAACATTTTTTCATGATCTAGCTAAGGCGGGCATTCCCATGCTCAACTTTATAAACTCATTTTCATGTGCATAGGATAGATAATCTCTTGTGTGACAGACTGATGATATGGACACATCATCCTTTGATTTGGATGATTATCTGTTCGGCAATGATGTACACTGAATGTTTTTATATTCCTGAATATATCGCAGCCCGTATGGATAAAACTAGATCCAGGGTCTTCAAAACTCATCCAATCTTCACTCGGAGTACAAGTCGATCCATGTGAAAAATGTTCTGGAGTCGAACATGGAAAGACATCACCTGATTACCAGCTAATGATGTAAGCTGTTAACAGGCACAAGAAGAATCATCAATAATGAAAATGACCCTGAAGGTGTACTACAATACAATTCACGTGGCGTGAAAAAGGGACTTGGCATCAAACACCACGCAAAACCTCTCGGTCGAAGGCCATTGATGTAAACCTGTCGCCAAAAGTGAGAAACTTGCCATTGAGGCATGCAAGCTTCAAAGTACTGAAAGGGTTGTTCCTAAGTCAAATTCTTGGATAATGATCTGATGTCGACAAGAAGAAACCCATCACAGGAGGGCCTTGATGAATCCCACATCAATGACATGGAACAAGGCAAATGATTTTGGAGGTGAAAACAAACTGACGATACAGGGTTCAGGGTGGCGGTCATGAAGGAATGAAGCATGAATGTATTGCAGTGGGTGAGACA
>APFE031380262.1:4163-18775 GCA_000404065.3 Pinus taeda | reverse complement strand
ATTGAGTAAAATATTCGCCATGCCTGGTGAGAGATTCGCCAAAAAATTATATATACATATTATATTATTAATAAATTCGCCTTCCATTTTTCCTATATACCATGGAGATTCGCCCATTTAATATATTTGTAAATTTAGGCGGGGTTCTTAAAATTTTCCCTGGAGCCGAGAACGACTGATAGTCAGAAACACTTGCAAAATAGAAAAACCCCGAATTAGGGTTTGAACAAAAACAAACGACCAGTGGTCCCAAACCCTTATACATTTCACACAGAAGCAACAAAATACAATTACAGTCGAATAAGCGCACACAGTGACCAATAAACTAGACCAGGAGATGGGTCTTCCGTAGAAATCGAAACTGCAGAAAAATATTGAAGTTTCAGGCCTACCCAGGAAGAGAACGACCAAGTAACCAAGCGGTTGAAGATACGCCGCCCAAGTCACCAACAGAGACCTGCAACAATACAATTGCATGTGCCTTAGAATGGACCATATAAAACAAATTCAAGGAAAATGTGAACACCTGTAGGAAGATAAGAAAACCCAAGGAGTTTTACCTGGAAAGCGCAGCCAAACGCCATAGCATGACAACCTGAACGAGACCGAGAGATTGTCGACCAAAGGAGTGAGTTGGGTTAGTTCCAGAACCAGAGAAAAAGTCATATTGAAGCATGGACAAGATTCGTTACCTTTTCTAAACAGAAGACGCGTGCCTGAGAAGCCCTGTGCTTTCAAACCAAGACAGTGCCGCACTGTGAGAAAGCGAATAACCACAAGCAAATAATACCCAGACATAATTCGAACCAAAGCCGCCAAAGAACCAGAAGGAGTACAACAAGATACAGTGACTGCCATTGACGGCTACGAAGAAACCCGAGCTAGAACCATAGTATATATACAGACAACAGGCATAATAACCTCAAGCAGAAGCGAGCAACATAACCAGAGACCCACGCATGCAAGGAACAGGGAAATAGCAAAAACCACTTACAGAAGTCAAACCACGGAACCAGGCCGAATAGCCTTCACAATCAAACACCGTTGCCATTAAACGAACAAATAGGTTAACTAGAGGCAGATTCAAGTTCTCAGACAGTGCGAGGAGCCGAACATACCCACAACATAATGCACACAGTGTTCCGTGCAGAGACCAACAAACCCTCGACCATAGGAGAATACCTCAGAGCAAAATCACCAAAGGACAATCGAGAGAATACCGTGAGAGATTAGGGTTATGGGCATTTCGAGGCAGCGTACAAGCATTTAATTCCTACATTTAATACACCAGCTACCGCCTTCACGAAAACCCGCGAACAGAGATATTTGTTCGCCATATAATATTTCCCCGTCATACATAAAGGCGCAAAGTGCTGCCAAGTGGGCTGGGTCCCATCACGTCATCATCATACCATCCTCGTGGTTTCCACAGTTATTGCAGCAATTGCAGTAGTCCTTTTACTCCTTTGCTATGCATTTATTCGTTTTTACAGGAGCAGAAATGGAAAGCCTATTATAGATTTAGACAAAATCAACATGCCTAAAGACGCATTGACGAGGTTTAGCAAAAGATATTTGGAGAATGCCACTGACGCATTCAGTGCCGATAACATAATCGGAATCAGCAGCATAAGCACTGTGTATAAAGGTGTTTTCAGCAATGGGAAGGCAGTGGCTGTGAAAAATTGAAGATAGAAAACTCCAATGAAGTGGAACAGTATTTTAAGAGGGAGCTCCATACGATGGCTCATATTAGGCATCGAAATCTCGTGAAAGTGGTGGGATATGCGTGGGATAGCACGTTAAAGGCGCTGGTAACAGACTTTATGCCTAATGAAAACCTTGATGCATTTCTACACCACCATGATACTGCACACTCAGGTTCAAGTGATCAAGGGCTGCTGGATCTGTCAAAACGTTTGGACATGAGCATATCAATAGCTCAAGCATTGGTTTATTTGCATGACAATTATGATTTTCCCATAGTGCACTGTGATCTGAAGCCTGCAAACATTCTTCTGGACGAAGATTTTGAAGCCAACGTGAGCGATTTCGGTACTGCTAGGATGCTTGGTGTCCATCTCCACCAAGAAAGCCAGAGCCAAGAAACATCATCGGCTTTTCGAGGGACCATCGACTACTTGGCTCCTGGCTGTAAATTTGTTAGAAAACCTGCACAGATGAATCTAGCTAGTAAAGGTTGAACACACAGCTTTGCAGAGAAAAAACACTAAAGGAAAATCGAAAGAAGAAAATAATGATTCATTAGAAAATATGTTACAATGCACATGATATAGCATTACTGGGTGAAGATCCCAAGGTAATGCACTATAGTGGTGATCAATGAGAAGACTCAACACCTACAACAAGTTCCAGAGATAACTAGTCAGTTGCGGAGTTAAAGACGGAGAAAATAAAGGAGTAAATCACGCAAGAAGAATCTTGCATGCAATCCCATGCTCTAACTAAGAGTCCGCATGTAGATGTGTAGTAGTTGCATGTAGTCGCATGCTCTAACTAAGAGTCTACTTGCATGCAATCCAATGCTCTAACTGAGAGTCCGCATGTAGGTGTGGTAGTTCCAACACCGTCCCTGAACACCACTATGGGGAAAAATAGAAAATGGGCCCTGAAAACTAAGGCCAAAGGTCACCCAAAACACAGTGCAACTTGTATTAAAATTGAGGAAAGAGGGAAAACCTCATGGAAAAAACCCCCCCTCAAAACACAATGTAATCAAAATTAAAGAGGAAGAAAAGACAGTTGCTAAGCAACTGTGTCCTTCACTCCAAGACGATCACACAGAGAGCGAAACTTCTGCTTAGTGAATGTCTTGGTGAAGATGTCTGCAGTCTGTTCTGCTGAGGGACAGAACTGCAAATCAATGACCCGATCATGTACTAAGTCTCTGATGTAGGCATATGGATCTCTATGTGCTTCATCCGCTGTCGCTGTACTAGATCCCTGCAAAATTTGAGAGTGCTCTGGTTGTCACACCAGATGACAATGGGCTGGCGGAACTGAACGCCCAACTCAGTGAGGAAGTTTTGTAGCCACAGAGCCTGAATGGTGATGTTGACTGCTCCTCTGTACTCGGCCTCAGCGGAAGAGAGAGCAATAGAAACCTGCTTCTTGCTCGACCAACAGATAGGGCCAGATCCTAGACTAAGTGAATATCCGGAGGTGGACTTGCGATCAATGCTGTCTCCCGCCCAATCAGAATCTGTGAAGCCAAGGAGATTCAATGCAGTGCCTGCTGCATAGTGAATCTCAAAGGTGATGGTGCCCTGCACATATCGGAGGATGCGTTTGGCAACATTCCAGTGTAGCTCATGCGGCTCCTGCATGTATCTGGAAACTGCCCCTACTACATATGAGAGATCTGGTCTGGAGTGGGTGAGGTACAATAAGCTCCCCACTAGCTGTCGGTAGAGAGTGCTGTCAACTAATGGAGTGTCACCTCCATCCTCAAGGCAGACCCCAAACAGAAAAGGAGTCGGTGTTGGCTTGCAGTCAGTCATGTGAAATCTCTCGAGGAGATCCTGTGCATACTTAGCTTGAGAGAGTTTGATGCCCGTGGCATCCTGGCTAATCTCAAGACCAAGAAAGAAGTGTAATGGACCCATGTCTGTCATCAAGAACCTATCATGCAAGGCACTCTTGACTGTAGCAATGGCTGAAGCTGAGCTGCCAATGATTAGGAACATCACCTACATACAAAACTAAGATAAGAAGAGAATCATGTGTCTTAAGCATGTAAACATTCGGATCAGACTTACATCTTTCAAAGTTTTGTGATAAGAGAAAAGAATCCATCTTCGCATACCAAGCTCTTGGAGCCTGCTTAAGGCCGTAGAGAGATTTCTTCAGTCTGCAGACCAAAGATGAATCCTGAATGAAACCATGTGGCTGCTCCATGTAGATCTCCTCGGATAGGTCTCCATGAAGAAATGCATTCTTCACATCCATCTGATGTACTTCCCACTGCTGGGCAGCTGCAATGGCAAGTGTAAGGTGTATGGAATCCATCTTTGCTACTGGAGAAAAGTTCTCATCATAATCAATGCCATGAACTTGTTGGAAGCCTTTAGCTACTAGCCTCGCTTTCCATCTGGTGATTTGCCCATCTGTAGCACTCTTGGTCCTGTAGACCCATTTGCATCGGACAAGTTTCCTTCCTGATGGAAGGGGGACCAGATCCCAAATCTGGTTCTCAAGGAGGGAGTTATACTCCTCCTCCATGGCGGACTCCCAAGATGGATGCCCAGCAGCCTCATCATAAGACTGTGTATCAGAAGACTGAACCAAATGACAATGCCAGGAGGGCGATGGTTCAGTGGCAACGAGGACAAGAGGAGGCTCAATAAACTCTAAGCTAGTCATCTGCAGATCAGAATTATCCCCCACAAGACCATTTCTAGCAGCTGGTTTGTCTTGTGCATATATCTCCCGTAAGCTCCTTGTTCTATGATTTATGACAGGGGAATATGATTCACTACTGGAAGCCCGATCTGGGCTTGGATGTGGATCATCATTTGCATGCACTAGATTTGTATCTAAAGACTATGTCTATGCATCTGCATGCTCTTCCTCGGCATCTACATGATCTGTATCTGCATCTGAGTGAACTGAATCATCATCTCAGACATGAGGTAGATAAAAAGTGTCTGCATGCGGCGACTGAGGTGCATGTGAAAGACTTTCCTCAAATTTGACACTTCGCTCAACAATGAGTTTGTTCGTAGAGGGAATGAGGAGTTGATATCCCTTCACACCATCAGGGTATCCAACAAAGATGCACTCAATGCTCTATGGATCAAGAGCTTTCCTCTTTTCAGAGGGGATCCGGGCCCATGCTCGAGAGCCAAAAACACGGAGATGAGTGATCTTTGGTTTAGTGCTGCTCCAAGCCTCAAAGGGGGTCTGATTCTTGATAGACCTATGAGGAGATCTGTTCTGGATGTAGTTAGCACAATCAAGTGCTTCGGCCCATAGCTTATGAGGCAATGACTTAGCATGCAGCATGCAGGAAGCCATCTCTTTGAGAGATCGGTTCTTTCTCTCAGCAACTCTGTTCTGTTGCGGAGTGTATGGAACTGTGTACTGCAACTGTATGCTGGACTGAAGGCAAAGGTTCCGAAGTGCTGTGTTAACATATTCTCCCCCATTTTCTGTATGAAGGGCTTTGATCTTTCTCTCAGACTGTGTCTCAACTAATGGTTTGAAATCTTCAAAGTGCTCAAAAATTTCATATTTGTTTCTGAGAAGATACAGCCAAGTATACTGTGAGAAATCATCAATAAATGTAAGCACATACCTTTCTTTGTTGATGGAAGGATGAGGAAAGGGCCCCATGAGATCACTATGGATCAGATCTAGAGGAGAGGATGCTCTGTGAGTCTTGCCGGTGTTAAACTTTTCTCTGGGATGTTTGCCAAGAACACATCCTTCACAAACTCCTTCGGAGAAACTAATATTTGGCAAGCCTTCCACCATCTCATTCTTGCTTAGCTGCTGCATATACCTGTAATTTAAGTGACCAAACCTTTCGTGCCAAAGCCTACTGCTATCATCAACATGTGTAAGCAATAAGGAGGATTTAGATTCAATAAATTCAGAAAATGTATAAAATCTGGCTCCATTGTTTACCTCACCAGCTGCAATTTTGGCGCTGTTATGTAGATCATATATGTTTACTGCATCTGGAGTGAATTCCACTCTCTTTTCGGTGCCAAAATGAGTGATATGATAAACTAAAAGCAGGTTTACCGAAAGTTTTGGAACATGAAGCACATATTCAAAGCTTCCATGTAAAAGTTCCACTCTACCTTTTCCGGGGATCTCAATAGGTGAGTCATCTCCCATGAGGATGGGAGGTCCTTTGCATGCATCCAAAGAGGAATAGACTTCCTTTGCAGCAGCCATATGATGTGATGCACCAGAATCTATAATCCATGTATCAGGAGAAGAATTAATTGCAACTAAAGCTTGAAAATTATTACCTTTCATGTGGCGGATCCTCAGTTTTCTTCTTGGCGCCCTAAGGGATGTGATCCCCAAGGTTGTGCTTTTGAAGGATTTCTGCCATTTGGTCAATTTGTTTCTTCATGCAAGAGGATTCTAGATGGAATCCTCTTTGACAGTAGGTGCATCTGTTTCCTTTCTTCCCTTTCTCATTTCTCGAGCCGGAGGAGTCATTGAAGGGCTTGGTGTACCCTTCCTTCTTTGGATGGCAATGCACTTTTCCTTTGTCTTTTTGCTGCTGATTTTTTTGACTTGAATCAGATTTGTGATGTTTATTGTGGCTACTATCATGCACAACAAGTGCATGCGCTTTTGGAGGTTTGATTTTCCCCATGCCAATGAGTTTATCTTGCTCAAAAATAAGGGACTCCATAAATTCTTTGAGAGAAGGCATAGTGTAGGATTTACCTGTTGTGAGCCTTACTGAATGAAAAGTAGACACAAAGACAAAGTATTCCGGTCTGAGCTTTGACATAATAGAGAGAATTTGGCGATTCTCCTCCTTGGATTTGTTAATTCCACAACCCTTGAGTTGCAGTAATAGATCATTATATTTGGTGAAGAAGTCTTGAATTACATCATAGTTCTGTGGATCCAATGATAGCAGCTCCACTTCGAGCATATGTCCTTTCATCTCATCCTGTTTCCCATAGAGATCTTCAACCTTTTTCCAAATCTCATTGGGAGTATTGCAGGCAGATAGATGAAACTGCAACTCTGGAGAGATGCACATGCATATGGATCCGTGGGCTTCATCCATACGGTTGAGGTACTTGGATTTCTCTATGGCTAAAGTGGGTTCCACTTTTGTAGCCATGGTAATCCTGTACAACCCTTTTTGACGAAGGTATCGAGCCATTTGGTCCTTCCATTCGTGATAGTTGTACGGTGTTAGGATTGATACTTTGGGAAACTCCATTTTTCTATCAATCTTCAATCTCCGAACTGTAATACCTGCAAAATAAAGTACTGGTGCGCCTTTTATCTAGCAACATGTGGGCTCTAATACCATGTAAATGTGTTAGAAAACCTGCACAGATGAATTTAGCTAGTAAAGGTTGAACACACAGCTTTGTAAAGCAAAAACACTAAAGGAAAATTGAAAGAAGAAAAGAATGATTCATTAGAAAATATGTTACAATGCTCATGTTATAGCATTACTGGGTGAAGATCCCAAGGTAATGCACTATAGTGGTGATCAATGAGAAGACTCAACACCTACAATAAGTTCCGGAGATAACTAGTCAGTTGCGGAGTTAAAAAATGAGCAAATCAAGGAGTAAATCATGCAAGAGGAATCTTGCATGCAATCCCATGCTCTAACTAAGAGTCTGCATGTAAATGTGTAGTAGTTGCATGCAGTCGCATGGCATGCAATCCAATGCTCTAACTAAGAGTCCACATGTAAGTGTGGTAGTTCCAACACTGACAAGAACACTTTGCTATTCTAGTATTTTGTTGCTTTTTTCTCCTCTTCATTACCATATCCATATTTAATTAATTGTTAACAACGTGCTGTGCAGTTATTTACAGAGTTTGCATATATGGCGAAGCTGACTCCGGCAGCAGATGTGTTTAGTTTCGGCATAATCCTCATGGAGTTATTGACAAGGAGAAGACCCACCAATATCGTTAACTCGTCCGGATCCGGTTCCGACGAAATGAGAGCAACTAGTTTGCAAGAGTGGATAGAAAATAGTCTCAATGATGGGAGCCTACTTACCATTGTTGATCCTGCTTTATTACGGACAGAAGAACAGGAAAATATGGCAATGGGGTTATTGAAGATGTCGTTGCTTTGTATAAAACCAATTCCAGAGGATCGTCCAAACACGAAACAAGTGCTGCTCTGGCTCTTGCATATCAAAGAGAACCGCGCGCATGATGATGCATTAGTCCCGGTACGAATTACTGTTTGATTCGAATGGTCTTGCATTACACTTTCAGCTTTATCTTTGATCTAATAGGGATAATTACATTCCTGGATGTAGGAAAAACATTGAACATCCAAAAGTCGTGATCGAATAAGTCTTTGTGCGCTGTAATTTATTTTAACAGGGGTCAGGAAGAATATGAATGCTCAGATTTGTTATTTGTGCATCTTCGTTTCAGCTATTCTTTTATATATATATATATATACTGCACAGTTCAAACTATTTGCTGAAAATTCTCGGCAATTTTTTTCACGTATTTAAATTGAATTTTGAGTATATATGAATTTAGCATCTTGTAAAACCCTTGAGAATTCAGCACGTTGAAAAGCTCTTCAGATACTTATATCTTGAAAATTCAAAGTTGCGATTCCAAACATGTCTCTAGAGTCTAAACAATCATACCGAAAAATATACGGAAAGTGTACAGTATTTGTATTCAAGTGGAATAACTAGGTCGATGTTAATGTCTTATATGCAATGGTCTATGTGGTTAAGAATTTGTTGGTTTCCTTTTTTATCAGAAGAAAATTTGGATTTAGCAAAATATATTTAAATAAATGTTATTAAATAATAATGCGGTTTAAGTGCGATCTTGGGTGTGTATTTGTAATTTTAATAATTAAAAAATATATTAAAAATGATTGTGTGAGGGAAAAATATGTTTTTTACATGGTTTTAAACCAAAGAAATGTTAAATATTTGTTAAGTGAATAGATATTAAAATTTAGGTAATATTTGGAAATGAAAAAATTATTTTTTATGTTTTAGTATATTGGAAATGATAAATTATGTTAATAGATTGGCTAATTTTTTATTATTATATTATTAATAATAATTAATTGGAGTTATTTGGAGTGGTTCATTGAAATGACTATTATTTAATTTTGGTTGTATGTTTTTAGGTATGGATTGGTTGTTCATTCACAAGACTAAAATGGATTGCTATGATAAGGCTATTGAGTGTCTAGATGATGATGAGGAAAGGAAAGCTTTATAGGGAAAGAAGAAACCTATATCAGTGAGAACAATTACAACTATGCACGAAAAGAGAAGTAGTAGGAAGGGATATGTATTGTTTGTAATTCATATTTCCACTGATAAAGAGAAGAATGTTGACCATGAGGAACTCCTGACAAGGTAATTTGTTTTGTTGTAGTTTCAGGATATGTTTCCTACAAATATTTCAGAGTTGCCTCCTCATAGGGAAGTGGAATTTTCTATTAAGTTAATGTCGAAAGTAACTTCAACATCTAAGGCAACTTACATGATGAGCACTCTATAGTTGGTGGTATTAAAGTTGCAGCTTAAAGAAATGCTTTATAAGAGATACGTAAGGCCAAATGTATCTCCTTGGGGTGCACCTGTATTGTTTGTAAAAAATAAGGATGGTACTCTTAGATTGTGCAATGATTACATGCAGTTGAACAAGGTGACTATCAAGGACATGTATCCATTGTTGTGGATTGATGATTATGTTTTCAAAGATTGATTTGAGATTATGATATCATTAGGTGCACATCAAGGAAGAAGACATCCACAAGACTACATTTCGTACAAGGTATGGACATTATGAGTTTGTGGTGGTTCCAATTGGTCTTACCAATGCTCCAACCACTTTCATGTGTTTGATAAACAGTGTGTTGTGTCCTTATCTGTACAAGTTTCTGATAGTGTTTATTGATGATATCTTAATATACTCTAAGAATGAGGAAAAGCATGTAGAGTACCTTGAAACAATGTTGACATTTTTTAGAGAGCATCAATTGTATGCCAAGCTAACCAAGTGTAGTTTCTTTCAATCTCATATTAGTTACTTGGGACATGTTGTTTCGAAGGAGGTGATAGTTGTGGACCCAGAAAATATGAAAGTTATCATGGAGTGTCCAACTCCTAGAAATGTGGATGAGGTCATATCATTCATGGGATTAGTAGCTTATTACAAACGATTCATCAAGAACTGCTCACGGATTGGATATCATTTTACCTATTTGCAGAGAAAAGGGAAGAAGTTTGAATGTTTTGAGTGTGTAACTAGTTTTGAGCAGTTGAAGCATTTACTTATAAATGCTTCAGTTTGGAAGATTACAAATTTTGATAAGGAGTTTGTGGTTTGTAAAAATACTTGCAATTAAGGACTTGGTGAAGTCCTAATGTAGGAGGGGAAGTGGTTTGCTATGAGTCAAGAAAATTGAACTAGCATGAGAAGAACTATGTGACTCATGATCTGGAGTTCTTAATTATGATTCATGCATTGAAGATGTGGAGACATTATCTTCTATGCATAAGGTTCATCTTGATGAGTGATCACAGTGGGCTGAGGTACTTGTTTAACCAACCCAATTTGAATGCTAGGAAAGCTAAATGGTTGGCTACCCTAAGTGAGTTTGACTTTGAGATCAGATACATCAAGGGCAAGGAGAACAAGTTTGTAGATGTTATCACTAGGAGACTGCATATGTATTGCATTTCAACTGTGAGCTCATATCTCTTAAATAGTAGCTTCCAACAAAAAAAAATACATCTTTGCAATAAAAACTGAACTACTAGTCATTCTATGGATGAGCTCCCATCTACCGAGATACATGGGTGCCAATCGATGTACTCGCTAGTTGTATAGAAGAGTCATCTAGTTATAGAATGTATCTAGAGTTAGTTATTACAAAATGACCTCCTTATCTAATGTTCTAATTCAACATTAATTAATTTTTACAAACAAAAATAATAATTATATACAACATAAAGTGAAACACATTTTTCATACCATAACACTTAATTTGTCTAATTTTATGAAATATTTCATTAAATAACCTAATTCTCCTTCCCCATTGCAACATCATGGACACATTGTGGGCAACCTGATATCAGTAGAGTCCTTCATGGTAAGGAGGAACCCGAACTTTGGAACAACAAGTGTTTATAAATCACTTTCACCTCGTGAAGGGAAAGGATTGAAAATAAAAATAAATAGCTTTACCACAATTCTGTACATGAGAATGTACTAGAAATCCATTCATGGATAATTTTTTTTTCCCTCCTAGAATCTGACAATGGAACCAAATAAAAATTTGTTAGCCAAGTGGTTATCTCATTTAGTAGGTGAAGTCCTCTGCACTTTCGACAACCAAGCTACAATATACGCCCTTTGCCATGATTAAGAGCATGATTCTAAAGTGGCATGAGGCGTTAGGCCAATCTCTAGGAAGCCTCATTGCGTTTTTGTTGAGAGAAATATTCACACGAGGATCTTCGCGCACAATCATGTCGAAGATTCCCAACAGAGTCACACATTTAAAGGCCATATACTCTGAAAATGTGAAGGTGCACTTCCAAGCCTCTGCTTTCCCCTACAATTCCTCTTCCTCACTCTTAAATAATTCGTCTAACGAAATTTCACTGCGAAGCGATTGCAAATACTCAGCTGAGATTCTTGGAAACCCAACTTGCAGAGGTTAGAAATGGTTGAGATTAATAAAACCTAGACACATAATGGACTTATATAACGCCAATAGTGGGCATGCAATCTACTACAAGTTATCAACTGGCACAAGAATGACCATAGCGATATTGAGCTTTCACCTTTGAGGAATCTAGAGTTGTGGCTGTAGCAAAACAAAAAAGTACAAATGTTTCATAGCAAGTTGGAAATTCTTGTGAGATGATGGCTTTGGCTAACTATTTTGAAGATATCTAGTACCTCTATCTATCAAAATTTGACGACCTCAGCAAATTCCTCTCTCTAATCTTACAAATTTGGGCACGAACTAGGGCAGTGAAGGGCAGAGATGCCTCAAAAGATCTCTCAAAAAAACAAACAATCACACTGAATTTCAAAACAAAAAATTATAGTAGTCTAATATACAAGTAACTCATATATAATCCTGGGCCTTCCTTCAAGGGAGTTGAGCCCCAAAGGGCTCTGACACCAATTTGTGAAACCCATTTGCACACCAAAACTTGTCTTACATTAAATTAATTACACATGTAAATACTTCAATCATTAGTTGAAGATAGAAATTCTATCTCAACCACATAATCAATTAGTTCAAAAAATATCTCAACCAAACACCCAAGTGGAAGCTATTTTAGTTGGACTAAATATGTGAGATCCAACTAATTAGCAATTAACCAAATTACATTTATGATGAGGAATCACATTCAATGTGCAAACTTGTCTTACATTAAATTAATTACACATGTAAATACTTCAATCATTAGTTGAAGATAGAAATTCTATCTCAACCACATAATCAATTAGTTCAAAAAATATCTCAACCAAACACCCAAGTGGAAGCTATTTTAGTTGGACTAAATATGTGAGATCCAACTAATTAGCAATTAACCAAATTACATTTATGATGAGGAATCACATTCAATGTGCACAAGACATGTAAGAGTTAAATCAATCCAGCTAGTTAACAATTAACCAAAGTACATTTATGATGAGGAATCTCATGTGCACAAGACAAATAAGAGTTAAATCTCCAAGTATTTTACACATACAATATAGTTATGTTTTATTAATCTAGCCAAATTAGTGTTCTAACCCTTTATATGTAAATGAATTCCTTATTAGTTAATAATTGAATCGATTTTTTAATATACCTTACATTTACAGTTTAAAATTGAAATAATATATATTACACATTAAAAAACTTATTTTAAATTAAAAATATCATTTATCTAAATTATATTATCGATCTAAATTGAACTTCTATTGCAAAATCACTTAATACATTACAATTTAACCTCTTTCCCATTGAGAAACCCCAATCTCCTACACGGAAGGTTTTCTCTTCCAATAAACATTGTTGAATGATAATTTTTTCCATAACTATGCACATGATAAAGTTGAATCTTGTGCTACCTATGCTTCCTTTTCCACCTCAGTAGAGGCACGTTAAATCATAGGTATTTTAACAACAATAGCCATCCCTTTCCCTTACCACATGGTGGGTGATATTTTGTTATGAAATCTTTTTAATGCTAACACACATGGCAAGCGTGTAGTGCTTGACAACCCATACTATGTACTTGCATTCCACAATAGCCATTAATTTCCACGATACAATAAAGAGCATTCTAGCTAAAGGTTGGATTGTAGTTTATCTGAATCCATAGCAATGCCATTACCATAAATCTCACAACCAGCATTTGAAATTGAAGGTTGGCATGCAGTCTCTATAAATATTGCGGTAACTATCAAATAGCAATCTCATCACACTAATAAATCATCCATTGCAAGGGACCATTTGAAATTAAAGGATGGAATGTCTGGATCAGTTGTACTATTCATGTAAACGAATATGATGTGCACCCAAAATTAACTTATTGGATTGACTAAAATGTCCATTGCATTGATATTTCTTTGTTGCATAATTTCATTATTGTTAGCTTTGCAGAAGAGATTTGTTTTGCTAGCTTGCCCTTTTGTTTCATTTTTTCCATCTGCATTGTTAGCTTTGCAGAAGAGATTTGTTTTGCTAGCTTGCCCTTTTGTTTCATTTTTTCCATTTGCACTGTAGTTCTATTTTTATATTTGAAAGCTTTGGTTTTTTCTTCTAACCAAAGCGATTGTATTGCTATGTACAGTGTATTTATTACTGTATTAGTAATAGGCTTTTGGATTGGCATTGACAATAATTACACATTACTGAAATGTACAGTGATTTGTTTGTGTCCAAATAATGTGCGGAAGAAGTGCCATCCACAAGCGCAATTTCCTCGATGCTTGAAACCGTCATTGATATGCCCAATGGAGGTAAGAAAACTTCTAAAATGAAAACCAGTCATAATTGCAAAATGGATCACACCCATAAAAAATTATAATGTGTTCCAGGATGTATTGCAAGAGTCCATAAAGATTATAATGTATTTTAGGATGTTTTGCAAGAGTATGGGATGGATGTTAAAATAAGACAATTACTGAGGAGTTGGCTAAAAATAGAGAGTCAGTGCACTGAGTGATTGAGTGGTTGAGTATTGAGTCAAGTCGAGTTAAGTGATAGACGACTTTGAGTGTGTGGTTGCATGTCAAGATAACGACTTTGAGTGTGTGGTTGCATGTCAAGATATTTTAGGCAAGTAGGTAGTTGGAAAAGGATAAATACCCTTCATTGTAAGTATCATATTTTGTGTGATCAATAAAAAAAACCCAATTCGTGTTTTATGTGTGAATTCATGCTTTGTCTCCTCTATCTTTCCAACAAATTAGTATCACCGATAGGTTACAAAGAAGGAGGGAAAATAAATTAACAATAATTCGTGTGAAAGGAAAATGAATTAACAATAATTCGTGTGAAATGAGAAACATATTTTTTATTGTGGTGTTTAAACATTAACGCATCCTGCAGTTATACGTAGGGCGCTATAACGTGTTCAGGTTAGGAGAAAGTCGTGTTGACAGTCAAAAACTTAGCGTGATTTCTATGTAGGCATTCTGTGACTTTTTGACGCGTTAAAGCATTAACGCTCTGATCTCGTGCACAACGTTTATCGCAGGCCATCTCCCGAGAAACGCGTCAGAGATAACGTAGTTTCAAAAATCGAAGTCAACCATTTTAAAATTCATGTGAACAATTACGTTATTGTTTTTTAATTAAGACTTTATGAGGTTCACGCGAAGGTTTCCATAGGGTTGAGTTATTATTAAAAAAA
>APFE031380258.1:66682-102019 GCA_000404065.3 Pinus taeda | reverse complement strand
CCATGCGCTATCCATTAAATGAAAACACTCTAGTTCGTTATGAATTATTGTGCATATTCAATTGCTGAGCGACCACCTATGACAAAGAGCGCTGCGTGGTTAGTATGTTGTGGTTGATGGTGAGGATTCCTCCATGTCTTAGAGCTACCTGCGATCGATGGGCGTTGAGCTATGCATAAATTTTGCGCAGCTACGATTAAGAGGGCGACACGATAGATCAAAAGAATCCTAAGCAGAGATCTGGGTATGAGCCGCGGAGATTTATATGGTTCCATTATAATTGCTGTGCATATGAACGATACGCCATCTTAGCTCAGCTGTATGTTAATTGGTTGGAAGTCGAACTGTGGAGAAAAGTCAAGGAGCGCTTGCGTATGGAGCTGTACGTGTGGATTCTTTAACCCGTGAGCAGTCTCTGCGCGTGCACCGGAAACAAGTTTGAATGCTGGGTTGTGATTATAATTGCTGCATACATTGGCGATCAGTTTCATGACAGTCGGGTTGTAGAGAATTCTTGTGTTATTAAATTTGCTATGCACATATAAATATTGCGTGGAGAGATCGCTTCAGCTCATGGAGATTTATAGAAGAATTAAGATGATGAATTTGTAATTGTGTGAAGTTTAAAGTTCCTAGGTTTTGCAGGGCCACCCCTGCATCATGGACTCTTGACGTATCCCCTTTGTAGCTTTGCAACTGATACAATTTTACTATGTTTAGTTTTAAGGAGTTTACAGTTTAAACAACAACCTTTGTATTGGATTCAATTATTTTTCTATAGATGCCTATGCTCATATTCCAGTTGAATTCCTAGAAGACTTCATTAGAAATTCAAGTTGTGGTTTGGCCATGGCCACTCTAGCTATCTCTACGCTGACACCTCTCCCTTTTTCACTCCACTTGCTCACAACCATGCTAGGGTAGTGGGTTAGGATTAAACATGACACTTCCTACTATTAGGAGATAGGTCATTCTAGAGCCTAGACTTAGGCTAAGAGCTCGATAACACGCTACATGGAATTGATGCCCCAATCGATAAAAGAAGAGATAAGGCAGGTTGAGTGAGAGCTCTCCTGTGAGAGGTGCATTCTCAAAGACACTGAAGTTCTTGTTGAGGTGGCCAATTAGGTCCCCAATGCTGGTCATACAAGGGATAGACATAATTAGTACATGTACACAATGAATATCTTTTGACATCACAAATTCCTCCTAGGAAAAGTCTTGGTAGACTGCAATGAGCTCAAGGATGATGTTATTCTGTCTCTGAATTAAATGCAATGTTTCCTGATGGAAATGGACTATAGGCTTGCAAGAATCAAATGATAATTGGGATGTCCATTGATCATAGCTTCTCCCCTAGCAATAACAAGGAGCCCATACATGTCGAAGCAACAAACTTTGAAAAAGAGATATGTATGTGCTAGTGCCTTTTTACTTTTCATTTTCCTTTATGTTCTCTTGTTTTATGGCCAAATAGACTATTCCATTATTTTGTAGTAAAAAACTTCCTTTTACCTTTCACAATTTTGGAATACTTAAACTTATGTGCATGATCTAGTTTCCCAATAACAGATTGCCACAGGCTTCTCATGTTTAAGATGTACATCTATATTATCAAGTAACATAAATCTTTACTTTACAATAATAATAATAATAAACATAAAATTTAAATTAATTAAAAAATAACTACACATATGTGTAATAATATTTAAAAAAAACAAATGAATTTAAATCTATTTTAGATTTTAAACTATCATACATGAGAGAGATTAAATTAAATAAACTTAAATTTAGTTTAAATTTGAATATATCATACATTCAAAAAGATTAATGTGTAAATTTTTTTACTGTCATCGATAACATGAAATTTCCTTTTATTTAAAAAAAGTTTTGCATTAATAAATTTGATCTACTTAAATACTTAAAATATATAGCTTTGTCATACTACCAACCTTTTAACTCTGCAAAACTATAATGGTACGAGAGGGTTTCACTCATTTCTTTCTAAACATTAAAAATTTATAATTAATATCTTACCTTCTTAAAATTTAAGCAGTGTCATCACCATCCTCATATCCAATTTTATGATAATTTTAATACTAAATTAAATTTATATTTATAAACTTATTAACGTTAAAAATAATTTATTAATTTAGAATTTTTTAAATATACATAAAATTTTACTTAAATTAAAATTCAAAATTTAAAAGTCATATATAAATTTATATTAATAATATTTTCATATTTTATGAAACCCAAACATTAAAATAATTGTTACATATATTATAACTGTAATAAATTTAAACATTTTAAATTAATTCAAATTAAATGAATTTATTCTTTATCTCTTTGATGTATTTAAAATTAATCCAATATTAAAAAAATAATCTAAATTAATATTTAATATAAAAAATAGTATTCCATTTTCTACATTGCTATAATAATTAACAATTTCTTTATTTATGGTGACTATGACATTAATCCATTATTATATTATAGAAAAAAATTGGTAGAGAGACATGGTGGACACATTACACACAAATAATTCGTATATTGTAATCAAAGCCAAATTACAAGCCACAAAAGTAGCACTCATGAGATCCAACAAATTCCAAACAAGGAATTGTTTGTTGAGAAAATCTCTCAACAAATTCCAACAACCAACGAGCCTAATATATCAATTTACTAATGTAGACATTATTTCCAAGTGTCCCCTTTAATGCTTACATTTACATCATTACATATATTATTACAAAAAAAGACAAATTACAATTCATGTCTCATTTGTTTCACTGGTCTTCTTCGACACTTATCCCCACTCTGAAGTCTCCGGACAATGCTCTTTTCACCTCCACAATATTCAAGCTTCTCATTCAACTCATTTAAGACATAATCGCCTCTAACCATCTTTGATGAACTTTGCAAGATCAACAATATTGACAACTCAGCTCGTCATGGCTTCCGCGATAAGAGTTGTCAAGTAATGAATCATCCGATGGACCAATCACCATTTGTCAGATATTTCACTTCCAACTATCTATCAGTTGCTAGGTAGATGATTTGAATACTGAATGTGTTTGAAAATTGATCAAACAACTTGACCTGTTTCACACACATAGATCTCATATTGCAACCTATAGCCGTTGTTTAGGGGTTTCTAAGGACCAAGAACAACAAACCATAACAGTGTAAAAAAAACCAAACTAGTGATGTGTTCAAGGGTTTTCGAGCACCAAGAACAACTAATTTGAATTATGCAACAGAGTTCAGTAATTAGTTCTGCACCTTCAATGTACGAACCAAAAATATACCTAACATAGATTGCATACAACATAAACATATATTTATTCTCTATATCAAAACTAATTGTATTCTCCCTCCCTTGTACAGGAACACCCGAGTATTATAGTGAGTCGTCTCTAACCTGGTTCTAAGGCATCAAAGCTGTCACGCTAAGTTATTTTTGTATGGCAATGAGGGATTAACATTGTGTGGAGTAGACACGGTGGACAAATTACACACACAAATAATTTGTATATTGAAATCAAAGCCAAATTACAAGCCAAATAAGTAGTGCTCATGAGATCCAACAAATTCCAAACAAGGAATTTCTTGTTGAGAAACTCTCAACAAATTACAACAACCAACCAACCTAATCTATCAATTTACTAATGTAAGCATTATTTCCAAGTATTATCCATTACTACTATTACAACTATTTCTCTTTAACTATCACATTTATGTGGTTTAAGTTACGGTATTTTTAAACTTTCATATTATTAAATAAACTCTCAAATAATTCAATAATATTTGTGTTTAAGAATATATGTTTCGTTTTAAATTTGTTAACTAGTTTGACTAGGCCCTTAAAATTCGATTATTATTATAAAAATTAGTAATACATCGTTAAGAACATGCATGCGTTCCCCTCAAAGTTTACAAGAGGTTCAAATCTTAAGGGGTAGAGTATGTACATCTTCCTAATCTTTAATAGTTAAATCAGTGAGTTGAAAGGAGCCCTATATATTGAAACCTTAAAATTAAAATTAAATTACTGCACCAAAGCCCTCTACAACCCAATATGGGGGAGATGTCGTAATGCCCATAAATGAGTATGAACATTTAAATATTGATTCAATATGGTAGAGATATTGTAATGTCCATAAATTAAAGCATTAAATAAAAAAATAGTAATAATAAAACTTAATATAGGCTCAATTAAAAAAGTATTAAAGAGGAAAAATTAATCAAATTAATAAATTTAATTCAATTTATTATAATGTAATCCTATTTTGTTGCACTAGCTAGACAACCTAGTATAGGAGAAATGTTGTGCTCTAACATGTATATTAAAATAAAATAATATCGTACATTAAATTATAATATGTTATAATAAAGTATACATAAATTAATAATAATAATAAGGGTCTTGTGGCCTAACATTATATTGAAAAAAATAAATAATAACTACATTAAAAAAAATAATGTTGATAGCAAAAGTTTTTAAATATTAAAAGAAAAACTATTTCAATGTGGGCCATAAACAAAACACTTCAATGCCCATGGTAAAAAAATAATTACATCAACTTTATGTGTGTGTGTATATATATATATAGAGAGAGAGAGAGAGAACTTAGAATTTTCTCAACAAGTGTTGCTTTCTACTTTTTATTACAAGGGAGGTGTGTAATTGCTTCACCACTCAAGATGACATTTAAAATAATATTGATGTTACAACTCACTATGAAAGAGACATGAAATTAATTCCATCGGTAGCATAGGGTTAACATGTGGTATTTAAAATAAATATTAAATAAATAAATTATTTGCAATATAATTTTATATCGACTTTATATAGAGAGATAAATAAATTGAATGAAAAACACTTTCTTATATATTATGGTAATTTTTCAATTTCCATAATAAGTAACATAATTGTATATCAACTTAGATATATAGAATGATAATGAAATTGAAGTAAAGAAAATTTTTTTTTATATATTTCAATTTTATGATTTCTATATTAACTTTATATACAAAGAGATAAAGATATGTAAAAAAAAATATAATTTTATATCGACTTTAATAGAGAGATTAAATTAAATTGAATGAAAAAAACTTTCTTATTATTATTTATATATTTTCAATGTTCCATATTAAGTAACATAATGATATATCAACTTTATAGTAATAGAATGGATAAATAAATTGAATGTAAAAAAAGAATTTATTTTTTATAATATTTCAATTTATGATTTTATATTAACATTATATACAAAGAGATAAAAAATTTAAATGTAAAAAAAATGGGATAGCACAACATTTGAAGCCAATACTTGGTTTGGTAAGACTTCATTTCCATGGCCATTGCCAAATGAGCTACCCCAAGCAACAACAATTTTGTTGTTGTTGTTATTATTATTAAACCATCCATTTGAAACATAAAATAAATAGTAAAAAAATAATCTATTTAGTATATTATTACAACTGCCATTGATTTACATTTGAACTACATTATAATTATTTATGTTTGAATATTTATTTTTGAGACCTATTTATGTTAGACTTATTTTTAGTGTAATCTAATTATTCTAATTTTTTATTTTTGAAATTTATTTATTCTAGAATACTTATATTTAACATAGTCTAATTAATTTTAAATTTTTATTTTTTATATTTTTTTATTGACTTCATTGAAATAGTAAAATTTGAGTTTATGAAACACAATTGTATTATTATTATTATTATTATTTTATATTTTAGAAATACCTTTTAAATTACAAAAATATTCCAATCTTATATCAAAAAAATTCTATAAAATATCCAATATTTAACTTCTACCTTTGATTTTTTTTTATTTTTAAAAACAAAAATTAAATATTGGTTTTAATAATGGAAATATCATCCAGCAAATGGACCACTTGCCACCCCACTATCCACTATTCAAGTCTAAAATATACCATTTAGATTCCTCTAGTCAACGTTATACCTGTCATAATTTAACTTTGTCTTTATATTTTTATATTTTAAAACAAAATTAATATTTTTTTTGAAAACATCATCTAACAAATGGGCCACTTGCCACTCCACTATTCAAGTCTAAATTATACCATTCAGATTCCTCTGCTCAACGTTATATCTGTCATAGCACAACTTGTGCAGCGGTAACAAATTCTTATGGTTACATGTATTAACATAAAACTCAGATCACTCAAACTAACCAGGAAACCAAGTTGCAGAAACACTGCCCAACAACATCCTAACAAATTTTGGTTGGCCCAACACTTCCAAACGCTTCCCAAGTTGCAGAAACACTGCCCAACAACACTTCCAACGCTCGCCAAGTTGCAGAAACACTGCCCAACAACACTTCCAATGCTTCTCAAGTTGCAGAAACACTGCCCAACAACCCTTCCAATCCTAACAAATTTTGATTGGGCCAACACTTGCAACTCTTCCCTTGTTAACAAATTTTGGTTGGGACAACAGAACCAGAGCGTTGAGAATCAAAGCTGGCATGAAAGCTTCCACCAATTTACTGCTGAACCACTACCCAACAGTGAAAATAATGTTGCTAAACAACTTGGAAAACGAGAAAAACTTGGTGAAAAATTTCTCAGGAACTTTTGTAAAATTGTGTGTTTGTTTTTTTAATAAGTAATGCTGGAACAATGTTTTGGAACAACAAGTGGAAAAATGTTAAATAAATCCCAAAATCTCATCTTTGTAGAGGTTTTTTTGTTTTACAAATGGAAAACTAAGGAGTTTTCCAATTTTATTTTTTTGCAAAAGATTCTACTTTACATAGAACTTTATAAATGTAAATAAGATGCGAGTAACTATTAATAAAAAAGGATAAAACTTATTAGGTAGGTAGTTGGATAATATTAACAGAATTGTTTTTAGTACTATTTTTTGGAAGCTTTTCTGATGGGATTTTCTTGTCTAATTTTCTCTAAAATTTGACAAGAATTTATTGAAATCAAATTAACTAGAAATAGAAGTAAAACAAATTTACTTAAAAAAAATGGTTAAAAATATGCTTGTTACTGCCAATATTTTGATAACATTACTCACCTTAACCAACATGTCAAACCTATCAGTAAATTCATTAGGAAACGCCTGCAAGGAATACATTACATGTAAATATTGTTTGGTTAATTCAAATAATTGTTTTAATCAAATTTTTATTATTAATTTCTTTTAATATTTTACACACTTTTATATGGAATATTTCAACTTTTTCTTCAAATCTGTAAATTATTTTCACTTTGTTAATTGCACATTCCAAAATTTTCAACATTTTTAAGATTACAAACGATTTTTGAATTTCTACAAATTGGAACATTCAACTTACATAGAATAACTATTGATTTTTTCCTGTACCTATTAAATATATAGAATTCACCATTCACATAAAAATGCCCACCAATCATAAATCCCATAAATCCCAATTAGTCCAAATGCAAAAACCAAAATAATATGCCCAATTATAGAAAGGCTATATAATATTCATATTCGCTTTTCATATTTTTTTCCACATATTTTGATTTAGGAGACAAATATATCGCACATCTGGTGCTTTGGGTTTCAGTCAATTTTTCTTAAAAACATATAGTTTTAAGAAATATAATGATAAAAAATACAAAGTAACACTTAACAGATAATATAACAATCAATGTAACACTTAAACTATAAAATAACAATCAATATAGACCGTAACCTTTCTGAGCAAGGAATAACCTAAGCAATCTTAATTATCTCAATACAAGTCTAAGCCAGGCTTAAAAAAACTCATGATCATTTCTTATTCAGACAACTTCCAGCAGTAAATAAGAAACCCCAGATAAAATTCTTCTCCGGCAATAAATCTATAACCATAAATCCCTATGCTGCTTTTCCTTCTAACATTTCATATAAAGCGAAATAATGATATCCTATATATAGGCTGGATTATAATTAGCCCTAAAGTTAGGGCTTGGTTGAACATTTTGTAGTCAGCTTGGAAGACAGTGGAACTACATCATCAATTATGGGATTATTTAAAAGACTTCTTAGGATAAAATTTTCATAATTTACACAAATATCATTTCCTTAGTTAAGAATTTGCAAACATACCAAGGGGTGATTTGGAGGCAAAAAAAAGTTTTTTTGTGTAAAATTTTTGGATAGTGAATTAGGAATGCCTCTCATGTACTTGTTGGGCTTTCTAGTACACACAAATGTTTCAGTTGACATGAATTAAGTTGTAGATTACTCCTAAATTAAATATGGGGTGATGTTGGTAGGTTTGTTGACATTGGTGGTGACAAGGCCTCAACTCTTACATAACAAGGGTTTTGTAGTGAATTCCTTGTTGTTTCTTAGTTAACAAGTTTTTGAGCTAGTGTTCAAGGGGTGACATAGCCAATATGGAGACTAGTGGTGTAGGCTTTTCTTGTGGGATTTTGGATATTGATCTACGAAGAGGTTATGAGGAGGTGTCAAAGAAGGAAGGCAGAGCTAAGAAGCAAAGGAAGGTTTTGAGATGATGAGAGGGGGGTGCTTGACTTAAAGGTTGATTATCTTCTATAATATTGTAGTAAAACCTTATAATATTGTAGTAAAACCTTAGATGGTAAATTCCAAGCAAGGAGATTCTTAATGGATTCTTTAAACACTTGGTTACAAACCCTTTAAGATGGCTCGATCTTAAGTTTTTTGGTAATCTATTAAAAAGGGTTGCAAAGATAGATGTGTCATATAAGTCCAACATATCTCACTCAATAGCTTGAGTATTGGTGGAAATTGGTGTACAAGGAAAATTATATGATTTGGAGATGATAGTCAAGAATCATGTTTTTAGTCAAATTTTGGGTTATCTTGATGTGTCATTTCATTGCTCCTAGTGCCATACTTATGATATGTTGCCAAAGACTATGAAAGATAGTTTGTCCCAAAAGTTTAGTGAAAAAATGATCTCACAAAACCTTCAACTCCAATGTTGAAAAGGACATGAGCAATAAGGCCAAGGTATGGTATCAATCTAGACTTGTTAAGGACTGTGAAGCTCCTTTGGTCCCTGTGAAAGATATTCAAAGTATACACAATATGTTTTGTTTGGTGGAGTCCTCTTAGAAAGGTATCATATATGTAGCAAAGTCATCAAAGCACATCTAATGTTTTCAAAGAGAAAATTTTGGGCATAGTTAATATTGCGGGGGAACATACAATTGGAAATTATAAGAATCACTAATCCCTACTTTGAAAAAATATTTGAAAGGTTAGGTAGGGAAAATCTAGGAGAGCATGGGTCTATATCTGTGTGTAGAAAATCTCCACCCAAACATGCACAAGAGAAATCCATTAATCAAATTAACCAAGGATGTCAAAAATTGATCATTTTGCTATGAACCATGCACGTTAAATATGATAATAAGTTAATGAATATAATCCACTTTGAGGGGGAAACCTCCTCTTACAATCAATTCAATGCACAAGAAAATATATGGTGTCCTAAGATTATGTCTCCTTAGTTGGTGTGTGTGTGTACATACATACATACATACATACATACACAACAAATATAATATATATATATATATAATATATATATATATATAGAGAGAGAGAGAGAGAAGAGAGAGAGAGAGAGAGAGAGAGAGAGGGGTACAATTATAATGAAAGGGTATCATAAAAAAGTTCTAATGACATACTAATATAACAAATAAACTAATAATGAATTCTTATTAGGGCTTTAATATAGTGCAACCCAACCCCTCCTCCCCCTTCAAAAAAGTTTTTCCCTCAAAGTTTGTAATTGAGGGTGTTTCTTCACGAACTACTCATTTTCTCATGCAGCTTCATTTAGAGGCATATTCTTCCCTTTGATTAGGTACACAATAATGGTTCTTTTCCAAAGAGATGAAGAACATTGATATATAACATTTTCTTATTCAATAAGCAACTTCTCTTCTTCATCTAGTTCTAGAAGTTCTATTTGCAATGGCATGGTTTTTTTCAAAACCTTTTTTAGGCAAGATACATGAGAAGCCTTATGAATGTAGGTAGAAGAAAAATATAACTCACATTACACTTTCCCAATCATGCGAATAATATTATAGAATCCATAATATTTTGAAGCTAATTTATTATTCTTCTTTTGCTTGAGTGTAGATTTCTTATAAGGTTGTAATCTAAGAAATTCCCACTCACCCTCCTCAAATTGTCTTTCACTTCAATGTTGATCTTCTTACTACTTCATCCTATTTTCCACTATTTGAAGATATTCCGTAAGAATTTCCAAAGTTTCTTTAGTATTCTTCATATGTGACTTTTTTTCCTATGCTTTGGACATATCTTGCAAAAAGTATGAAATATACGGAGTTGGTTATCAATAAAGGGCCTCAAATGGGTTCATTTTAGTAGATGTATGATAGATAGTATTATACATCCATTCTACCATAGGGAGCCACTTCATCCATTGAAAATTATTGTCTAAAGAATAACATTGTAGATAACCTTCAAAACATTTGTCAACTATTTCTATTTAACCAACTATTTGTGGATGATATTCTAGGTTCATTGCGAGTGTTGTTCCACTTATATCCCATAAATATTCCAAAAACTTTCCTTTGAATTTTGGATTATTTTCACTTATTATTACTTTAGGAAAAACATGAAGTCTATGAATTCCTTCATGAACATTTTTTTCACTTGCCTTGTCAATAATGCAAATTATATTCCACAAAAATGTGCATATTTTGTGAGTCCAACAATGATCACTCCTTCCAATTTTGGTAACCCTATAATTTAGTCCATTGATATATATTTCCATATTTGATTAGGTATGTGGAATGTCTAAGTTGCTACCAACCTTGATAAAAATCCATTGGTAGAAGAGGAGAATAAGACATTGCCCCCTTGCTTGTTACTCAGACCCATATCTATAAGTAGTTTGAGAGTAAGATATCATATGTGTAGAAAAGTCATCAAAGCACATCTAAGGTTTTCAAAGAGGAAATTTTGGGCGTAGTTAATATTGCGGGGGAACATACAATTGGAAATTATAGGAATCATTTATAGCTAATTTAAAAAAATATTTCATTCACTTCTCAAACTTGCCTAAAACATCCTTTGTGCCAAGAAAACTAGAGGAGATAGCGGGATGTGGGGTTTATGAATGACTAAGTTGCTACCAAACTTGATAAAAATCCATTGGTAGAAGAGGAGGATAAGACATATCCCACTTTCTTGTTACTCAGACCCCATATCTATAAGTAGTTTGAGAGAAGAGGGTGCTTTAGGGGAACATAGCTCCTATAAATGGGGGAAGACATTACCTTTTTCAGGCAAGAAAGGAAAAGAGAAACTAGATGAATTGGTGGCTAAAAGGTTGGGTAGAGAAAATATAGGAGAGAATGGGTCTAAATCTCCACTCAAACATGCACAAGAGAAATCCATTAATCAAATTAACCAAGGATGTCAAAAATTGATCATTTTTCTATGAACCACACACCTTAAATATGATAATAATTCAATGAATATAATCTACTTTGAGGGGGAAACCTCCTCTTGAATAAATTAAATGCACAATACAATATATGGTGATCCTAAGATTATGTCTCCTTGGTTGGTGTATATGTGTGTGTGTGTGTGTGTGTGTGTGTGTGTGTGTGTCTAGAGAGAGAGAGAGAGGGGGCACAATTATAATGAAAGGGTATCATAAAAAAGTTATAGTGACATACTAATATAAGAAATAAACTAATAATGAATGCTTGTTAGGGCTTTAACATAGTGCAACCCAACCCCTCCTCCCCCTTTAATTTTTTTTCCCTCAAAGTTTGTAATTGAGGGTGTTTCTTCACGAACTACTCATTTTCTCATGTAGCTTCATTTAGAGGCATATTCTTCCCCTTGATTAGGTACACCATAATGGTTCTCCAAAGAGATGAAGAAAAATGATCTATAAATTTTTCTTATTCAATAATCAACTTCTCTTCTTCATCTAATTCTAGAAGTTCTATTTGCACTGGCATAGTGTTTTTCAAAACCTTTTTTAGGCAAGATACATGAGAAACCTTATGAATCTGAGAAGAAGGAAAATATAACTCATATTACACTTGCCCAATCATGCGAATAATATTGTAGAATCCATAAGATTTTGGAGCTAATTTATTATTCTTCTTTTGCTCAAGTGTAGATTTCTTATAAGGTTGTAATCTCATAAATACCCAATCACCCTCCTCAAATTGTCTTTCACTTCAGTGTTGATCTTCTTACTACTTCATCCTATTTTAAACTATTTGAAGATATTCCATAAGAATTTCAAAAGTTTCTTTAGTCTTCTTCACATGTGACTTGTTTTCCTATGCTTTGGACATATCTTGCAAAAGGTATGAAATATAAGGATTTGGATATCAATAAACGGCCTCAAATGGGTGCCTTTTAGTAGATGTACAATAGATAGTATTATACATCTGTTCTACCATAGGAATCCACTTCATCCATTGAAAATTCTTATCTAAAGAATAACATTATAGATAACCTTCAAAACATTTGTCAACTATTTCTGTTTAAGTAACTATTTGTGGATGATATGCTAGACTCATTGCAAGTGTTGTTCCACTTATATCCCATAAACATTTCAAAAATTTTCCTTTGAATTTTGGATTATTTTCACTTATTATTACTTTAGGAAAAACATGAAGTCTATGAATTCCTTCATGAACATTTTTTTCACTTTCCTTGTCAAGTATGCAATTTATATTCCACAAAAATGTGCATATTTTGTGAGTCCAACAATGACCACACCTTCCAATTTTGGTAACCCTATAATTCAATCCATTGATATATATTTCCATCTTTGATTAGGTATGTGTAATGGCTGACATAACCCTAGATATTTTATTGTCTCTCCTTTATTTCTTTAGAAAACCTAAGATTCTCTTACGAATGTTTAGTATCTTTCTTCTTTCCTTGCCAAAAAAGCAAACTTTTTTAATCCTTTGATATTTTTAAAGGAACCCTTCATGTCCTATCAATGGAAAGTCATGTGACTCCATTGATAATTTTTTCTTCAACTCTAATTGATGGCATAAAAATATTCTACCCTTGTATAAATGTATATCTCCCTTCCCTCCCAATGTCCGAGAGAATTCATTGCTTCCCTTATACATTACATTGTATTTTTTATTCAATACAATTGTTGTTTTTTCATTCATGGTAAGATTCTTCCAACCATACCAAAATATAAGATGTAATATAATATAAACTTGAGGCCTCTTCTATTCTAGAAAGAGCTTATGCTATTACGTTGCCCTTCCCCTTTTTGTAGATTATTTCAAAATCAAACCTTGACATTTTTGCTACCCATTTTTGTTGCTCTTCTCATGACATTATTTTCTTCAAAAATTACTTCAGTCTATCATGGTTTGTATTGACTTTAAAGTTCTTCCAAATGAGATACTATTGCCATTTTTAATTACATGTAAAATTGTTCCATATTTTTCTTTATATGTTGATTTCACCAAATCTTTTCCCTTGAATTTTCCACTTTCAAAAGCCAATGGTATCCCTTTTGTGTTAATACTACAATTCCTTGTCCTAATGCATCACATTCTACTATGATTGTTTTTCCAAAATCAGGCATTGCCAATACTGGTGTAGAAGACATAGTATTTTTTAAGAATGAGAATATCAAAATAGCCTCATCATTCCATACAAATGAATTTTTTTTCAAGAGAGATGTGAGTAGGCTTCTAATCTATGAATAATTATGTTGACAGTGTTGGACCCACCAACATTTAGGGGATCACCCCGGTATGAAGTCCCAACTAGACCTCACACCGTTTGGTGTGGGAGGCCCATCCAGTATGATGGCCTGGTTGCCATTATCTTAAATATTTGCCTCAACTCTTACTTGTAAGCATAAGAGAGTGGTCTGCTTTGTCTTTGAGAAGTGAGGTTCACATGCCTGGTGATTGCTAGTGTCACTTGTGTCAATGGTTCTTTCACTGTAGAGGGAGAGGGTGGGAGTGAGTCCCAAGTCAGTTGGGAGGAAGCCCCAACTCTGTTAGGAACACACAACATAACATGACATGCACATCTTCCAGAAGAACAATCCACGTAGATGCGAAAGTCACAACGCACAAGGAAGGATAACACGTACAACACTCAGTGGATGAGTTCGCATGAGTGCAATAGTTGTTATAGTAAGTTTTAAGTGAAAGGTCTGTCTGATGTTTGGGGAGGTAGCCACCATGAGCAGGACAACATTAACAACATATACAACATATTTTCATTAATTACAACAAGTGAATGAGTTCAAGTGTTAAACACGGGTTAAAGCAACATGCATTACAAGTGTTCAAGATTAGTCTTACAACAATTACAATACATGCATGAAAATGTGTTGGCCTGTTAGCAGGATTTTGAATTAAGAGAAAGTTCCAAGAAACATCGTTACACCATACATCACTAACCCCGTGGGCGGGGCATTGGAACCACTACTTTCTCCTCAAAAAAAATATTACAGACTCTCAAGGCTATGTGGGAGGAGCTGAGGTGAAAGGTCCTTTGCATGTACAAATGAGGGGTATCTACAGCCAAGGGTGAAACTGACCCTTGTGGTTGTTCGACTACCCTCATGGATATTTGACTTCCATGACTCTTCGACTTTACATGACTCTTCATACAACAAGTGGGTCTCTTGGAATTCCCCGTTACATTACATTGATTGATAGTATGGACCATAGTAGAGATGTGGATGACATGACTCATGATATGACTTGACATGATAGTGCTAGTACATTCGTGCTTCTGTTGGTGTGCATGTTGAGCTACAATGCTACTGGGTGATGAATGTCCTCATGGTGTGTCATAACTTCACCTCTGGATGGCAAAGTGTGCAAAGTCCCCAATTGTTGTTGGTTTGCTTGATGTTGCATTTTCATGTTGATCCTTGCTTGTATGTTGGAAGGCTTAATAGGTTCGTCCATTCGTGAAAAGTGCATGTTCGTCTATCCATCCACGAACACATCTTGCATGTTTTCTCATCTGTCCGTCTGCGAACAAATCTTGCATGTTTTCTCATCCATCCGTCCGCGAACACATATTTTCATCATCATTCGTTCACGAACACATATCTTTGCATGCATCGTTTGTTCATCTGTTGGCGAACATGTCCTTCTACATGTGATCCCTTCATTCATCCCATCTGTCATCATGCCATGTTTGTTTGTGTACCTTTACCTGCAGTCACTCATAATGAGATGACATCAAATCAAAAACCTCCTAGTCTACCATGATGCATGATCATTTCAGATGTAGGCGACCAAGAGAGGTAACAAGGTTGCAAGGTAGGATGGAGGCTCCGAGCACTGATAATGAAAATTGTGCAAGAGTCACTAGGTGATGAATATAGGAAATCTGGGTTGACAATGACTATATGTGGGATCTGGCTCAACTAGAGGACAAACTGTTCAGTTTTTAAGAGGAACAATATGGGATGTGGGAAGGCTGGGCAAGCAAAGTCTGCACAATTTCCGGAATGAGCGGGTAGTGGGAGCCTGGAGGGAACTGGCAGTTGGCTACCGAGACACTAGAAACAAAAATTTGTGCAATTCCTAAGGGGAACTAGCAGTCAGCTACTGGGTCATAGACAACAAAAATTGCGCAATTCCTGAGGGGAACTCGCAGTCATCTACTGGAGCTTGGCAACAAAAACTGTGCAATTCCTGGAGGGAACTGGAAGTCAGTTGCCAGCAGCTGCTGGTGAGAAAAACTGCATTGACTCCAGAAGGTTTGCTTGTTGATCACCTCTATGCAATTTATGAGCTGAGAGGACTGCTTGGCAGCAGCGGAATTGCTCATGAAAATTGTGCAATTTTCTTGGTGAGCAGTCGATTGACCTTCAGGAGGCCTAGCTGGAAAAGATGCGCAATTTTCTAAGGGAGACAAGCATGGGCATTAGGTGTCTATTCGGCCTACCTGTGTAATTTTCCCAGTCAACGGAGAGGGCAAGGTCTACAGCCTCTGTGCAATTTTTGAGGGGAGTCAGTCTTGTGATGTTTGCTGGCTAAAAATCTCTAGTAGACCAACATGAAGGATGATTGCTTTTCTTGCGGGTAACAAAACTTGAAATGACCTACTTGGTGCTTCTACGTTGTTCTGGGTGACAGTCGATCGAGTTGATGGCAGGGTGATGGTTCCACTGTCAAAGGGGAGTCCAATCATCAAAACTTCAACAAAATGACTAAGTGTGTGAATGAGTGAAAGATGCATATGTGATATTGCAAACACACACTTACATGACTCGATGACAAGATGACTCAAACCATCCAGAAACACATGCTCAAAATGACTGACTGATGGTGTGAGCGACAAGCATGACAATTGTGATTGATCATTGGTCGACCGCAATGACACTTTCACTATAGTGTATGTGACTCCGTGTGTGAGTGTGACAGATTTTTTTCGTAGCGAACACAACATGTACACATGAAGCAAAGACCTTGAGCATGACCAGAACATGGTTGCAAGCATGACATTGATATTAACATACAAAAGTTTAGGTAAAATGATCAAGCAAGGTGGGTGTGAAGACTCACACGAGTTCACGAAGTGAACCCGAGTGAGTGCAATCATCAAGTGAAACTCTCAAGGGAGGCTCTGGAATTAGATACAGGCCAAAATTTTGGAGGGTGGTTGTAGCTGCTACAACACTTGGCGACACACTGGTAGAAATCCAACTTCTCTATTTTGGTTCATTGCTAGCACAGGGCCTTAGATTTCGGGGAGTATTGAATAACTATGCGGGTTACTTCGGATTCCCCACTTATCCCATGGACATATTAGTTCACCTTTTGCCAACTTAGTCAAACACAATCAAAAGTTTAGCTTGATCACAATGTTTCGAATTCGGGAAGGGTAGTTTAGCTCACAAGTTGAAATTTTTCAGAGTATAAGTTTTCATCTTTGGTGTTTCTCCACTGCCAGTAGGCCTGGACAATACCCCAACAGAGTCACGTAGGAACACTTTCATTGCTCCACTTCCATCGAGCCTAGTCAGTACCCTGGTGGAGTTGCATGCTTCACCTCTCTATGTAGGAAGCCTTTCTCTTCTTTCACATTTATATTTTTTTCAAGAGGACTACACATAGGCACTTATTTATTTTTGGGGTAGAAGAGAGATCCTGACTGATTGAGAGCATAAGAGGTTGTTCCTTCATAGAAGCATGTAAGACCTCTAACATAGGTTCACTCATTTAGAATTTCCCTTTCTCAGTTTCTACTAGTTGGATGAGCTTGAACACACATAGTAGGAGGCTAAGTACAAGCATGGGGCTTCCTAGTGTGGACACAGGTTCATGGCTGGACCAAAAATTCCCTTGCAAACAATTCATATTTTCCATCAAGACTTCATCGGCTAAAGGTTATAACCAAGCACAGAGAAGACAAACATAAGAATGGCCAAATGCTGCAGTGTCACAAGTCTCTTCAAATCTCAGCCACATACTCTATTCAAAAGCGAGAATGTAGTAGTTGGTAACAGTTATTTCTAAAAATAAAAATAGTAACCTATCAAGAAAAAAAAACAAATGTAGAAAAAAATAGTAAGCATAATAAACAAAATAAAAACAAAGATAGTAAGCAAAGCAAACAAGATGAAAACAACAAGCAACAAGTAGACTATGTATATGGCATGGAGTGTGGCCTGACCTACTAGAAATCATGCTTGAGATCTTGGTTGTTGACAGGAAGGTTGTCAACCCTCCCGTTAAGTGATTGCAGACAGTACGTGTGTGGGCCAAGCTTCTCATGGATTGTGTACGGAAAAATACATAGGGACTAGAACTTCATATGTTTACCTTTGTCTTCATGGGACTTATCCCATTTTAGAACTAAGTCACCAAGTTCACTAAATTTATCTTTCCCTATAGACTTATTGAACCATCTCTTGATACAGTTTTGGTGGAGTGTGAATTTTTCTTTTGCTTTCGTCCTTTCTTCCTGAAGCTTATGGAGAGTATCCATCCTATGCTGAACTATCTCACAGGGCTTCCCTTGGGATTCTTGGGAAAGCAGAAGTGCATGAAAGTAGGTATTGGGTGGAAGGGTTGCTTCTTTACCATAAACCAGGAAGTATGATGAGGTATTCAGAGAGGGTTTGGGTGTTACATGGCCAACCCATAATGCATTTGTTAGGGTGGTATGCCAGTTGCACTGCTCAGAGAAAACAATCTTTTTGATTATGCGAATGAGGTTTTTATTTGTGGATTCTGTGAGACCATTTCCTTGTGGTTAATAGTTAGATGAATGTTTTAGCACAATACCATTTTGTAATGCAAAATCATAAAGTTTCAAAGATGAAAAGTATATTGCATTATAAAAAACAAGTGATACCGAAATGTTGAAGCGTGAGATGATGTTCTGTTGGAGGAAGCTGATGACCTCCTGGTCGTTCACTTGTTTGAGCTGAACTACTTCTATCCACCACATGAAGTAATCAGTTGTTGTTAGAATGTAGTGATGTTTCTTTGACAAATGTGGGAATATTTCCCCGATGATATCCAGGCCCCATTGTTGTAATGGTTTAGTCACTGCAACAAGGTGTAGTGGGGTTGTTGATCTTCGTTTTATGTCAGTGCATCACTGAAAGACCAGGCACTTGCAGGCATAAGCATGTGCATCCTTGAATAATGTGGGCCAGTAGAAACCGGCTTGCATAACTTTATGTGTAGTGGTGTTTACTGTAAAGTGACCCCCGATGGGTCTGTCATGCAGATATTGAAGTACCTTCTCTGATTCATGTGCCTCCAGGAACTTGAGCAGAACTCTGTTACTGTGCTTTTTGTAAAGCACTTCATGCACAGACTAATATGCTAAGGCTTTGAGGTGTAATCCCTCTTCTATCTGATGGAAAAGTGAGAGGGTACAATGCCCTGCTCAAGGTATTAGCACACACCTATGTATCGAGAGGTTCCGTCTTCAATGGGTGTTGCTTGCCTTATATCATACATCTAGATTTCTTGCTCCAAGTCGACGAGCTCTTCTTCACTCTTCGGTGGATGTACTGCTTTAGCTATAAGTCTACAGAGTCCATGTCCTTTAATTGTGTGGACTGGCTTGATTTCAAGATCATACTCTTACAAGCCTGTCATCCAGTTCATACATTGTTCACCCAATTCTTGTTGTACAAGTAGTGTGTGGACTTCTAGGTGAGGGACAAAGACTATATAGTGGTTCTTTAGAAAGTAGGTCCTGAAGTGTTTCGCTGTCTTGTAAACTTCATATGCTTGCTTGTCAATGGTGGGGTAGTTGAGCTCTGGTCCTTATATGCTTGTGCTTGTGAAGGAGATGGGACGTTTGTCTTTCATTTCATCCTTCTGAGTGAGTACTGAAGCTAGTGAATTATCGAAGGCGAAGGTGTATAGCAGGAAATATTTCTTGAAATCTGGGTTGTAGAGTGCAGGCGCTTCTGGAATGGTCTACTTGATCCGTGCGAATGCGTACTTTTCCCTCTTTTCCCAGCTGTAGAATGTCCTTCATGGGCTTGACTATCTATGCATAATCCAAGATGAACTTCCAGAGGAAGTTTATCTTGCCCAAGAAGGATTGCATGGCTTTCTTGTTGGCTAGGCGAGGAGTCTGTGTAATAGTATAGACCCAGTCCGAATCCACCTTGATCCCTCTTTTGGCAATAATGTGTTCGAGAAGGTTCCCATCAGACACTGTGAATACACTCTTTTTAGGATTCAAGGAAATCTCGTATCTTTGACAACGCTCAAAGATTTTCCTTAGATGGCCTATGTGGTCCTCTTGTCTTCTTGAAAAAACAGTCACATCATCGAGGTATACCACTACACTATATCTGATGAGTCCAAGAAAAACAATGTCCATGGCACGCTGAAAGGTTGCGCCTGCATTTACAAGCCCAAACAACATTCATTTGTAAGCAAACATACCCCACTTGGTATGGAAAGTAGTCTTAAGTATGTCATGTTTTGCTACTAGAACTTGATTTTATCTTGAGAAACCATCGAGAAGAGAAAACATATGTGCCACAGACATTGTTCGCAAAATGTGGTCCATAGACGGCATGGGGTAGTTATCTTTGTCCGAGGCACGATTCACGTTCCAGAAATTGACACACAAGCAGATTTCCCCAGGTTTCTTGTGTAGAGGAACATGATTTGAAACCCCTATGGAATGACAAACTCTATATATGATCTGTGCATCCAATAGCTTGGTGAGCTCTTTCTGTATGAGGGGTTCAAGTGACGGGCATAATTTCTTAGCTTTTGATGATATGGCTTGACCCCTTCTTTGATCGGGATGATGTGTTGGATGATCCACATGTCATAAGTTTTCAGATCATCATACGTCCACATGAACACATCTCGGTACTGTTTGAACAAGCGACAAAGGCTCGCTGCTCTTGATTTGTGTAACATGTACCAAGAGTAACAAACTTCAGATCTTGTTCTGTTTCAAGGTTGATCAGTTCATGCATCATGGTGGAACTATGGGTGTTGTTGTTCCTCAGCCCCTTAAAACGTTCTTGCAATTCATAAAGCTTTTCCAATGTTGCCACACTTTTTATGATAAGGTGGTCTTTCTTGTTACTAGCTTCTGCTTACAAAGGCACTCGTGCTCACCATCATTTATCGCTGCATCTTTGAAGACATCAGCGTTGGCCATGAAATGAAGTGTCCTTTGCTGGTAACTTTTGAGATGTGGTGAAAAACAATGAATGGTGTTGCGTACCTACCATAGCACTATCTCTGAATCACCTACCACTTTGAGCACAATCACGTTTAGGTTGATGGATTTCTGCAAGTCTAACATGAGTGCTTCGTACTCAACGACATTGTTTGTGCACTCAAAATCCAAGCGAATTGAAACTAGATGCTTCCTGTTGTAAGGGTCGATCAAGGCACTCCCCGCTCCTGAGCCATCCTGTGTCTTTGATCTGTCAAAGTACATGGTCCACAACTTGTATGTACAAGGAGTGCTTGACATGCTAGTACTGCTGCTACTACTGTTGCTACTGCTGCTGCTACTACTGGTACAATGTATTATACATGTTTCATTACCATCAGTTGGGCATGGAAGGAGTCCCAACTATGTGTCTAGATGGGTCGGAGTTGGCTGTGCAGGATAACACCCCAATGTTGTTTCCAGGAGGCAGTTTTCGAACATAAGTTCTTCAAATTCCAACAATTCATTCTTGCCATTAAGGGGAGTGACATTGTGCTTCATATACCTCTCAGATAATACTTGGATTTGGTTGCATTTTCCCTTGTACGGAAGCCACATGTGGGACTAGTCTGTAGCAAAATATCTGTCCAGCTTGCTAGACTAGTCTTTGCTGAGTAGTAAGCCATATGCTTCTGATATATCCACAACAAATATGTTGATGCATTGGTGGACTCTATAGAAATTCTAAATGTAGATTAACCTGATTATGCAATATAACTAAAGCAAAATACTTAATATACTTCTACAATCAAACTTGCGGAAGCTTAATAGATTTTAGCAAGATCAAGCAGAACACATATAATAGAGAAGAAGAATCAATACACATGAAACACAAAATAATACTTTGGGGAAAGCCTCACCTAAAAACCCTGCTATCTGTGTTATCATACAAGTGGAAATATCTAAGGATTACACACAACTTTAGCTCTCACAGTTATCCATCTCTCAGTACAATCCCTCACTACTGCTCATATGCCTTCTCCTCTACCCTCCAAGCCTCCTAGTTCCTTGTGTAGTTTTCGCTGGGTGATCCAGCTGTAACCTTGTGTGACACTGATCTCACACACTGCTCCAATGCACTGTAAAAATGTACAAATCTCAAGGAATTAATTCCTTCTACATGCAAGAGATTTTCTTATAGGAAAATTCTTGTAACTGATAGTACATTGTCCCTATCTTTAATCTCAACTGGGTCTTTGTCTGAATAGACATGCATGAGTTACTTATGAGAGAATCTTCAGTTATCTGGAGGACACTAGTTGCATGCATGCATGCATTAACTGACTAAACTCACAATTAGTTCCCCAAACTATTTGGAACTAATTTAACTGGACTTAACTCAGTTAACTGAGTTAACTAATTACAACTCAAATACAACTCATCCTTATCTCCTTAATTAAGGGATAGTCTCCTTAATTTAAGGGATAACTATTGCATGACTTCAGAAAGACTTCTAGCTTGAATTTCTCCAACTAATTAATCCATAATGAATTAATTAATTATTTTTCAGGTAGTTGGTGAGGCTAAATACGAATTTTAATCCTCAAATTTAATTCAAGGACAAATTAAAATTGGAATATTCTTGTTGCCACATTTCAACACTCCCTCTCAACAAGGAAGGGATTATCTTCCACCCTGATCCTATCTCTATGGAACTTGAATTTTCACTTTGACAATGCCTTAGTCAAAATGTCAGAATCTTGCTCCTCGATCGAAATATACTGCAACAACATGATCCTCCTCACCACACAGTATTTGTGATGATGATACCGACTGTCAATGTGCTTGGACCTATCATGAATTACTGGATTCCCAGAGAGTTTGATAAAACTCTGATTATCACAATAGATCACAGTCAGATCCATCCTCTGATCAAACAAACCAACTGGAGAGAGTTCATACTGATTTGTGTGGACCATTCTTGACAACATCCACCATGAAGCAAAGGTATTATGTGATTTTCATTGATGATTTTTCTAGTAAATTTTGGATTTATTTCATGCAAAAGAAGGACCAAACCTTCTCAAAGTTTTGTGAGTTCAAAGCTTTGGTTGAGAAAGATTCAGGGAAGAAGATCAAGGCCTTAAGAAGCGATAATGGTGGAGAGTATTAGCTCAATTGTCTCGATCATGAAAGGAATACTTGGCATACTTTCCCAAGGTACAACCTTTGCATGTGTCCACAACTGGAGAGAGTTAATACTGATTTGTGTGGACCATTCTTGACAACATCCACCATGAAGCAAAGGTATTATGTGATTTTCATTGATGATTTTTCCAGTAAATTTTGGATTTATTTCATGCAAAAGAAGGACCAAACCTTCTCAAAGTTTTGTGAGTTCAAAGCTTTGGTTGAGAAAGATTCAGGGAAGAAGATCAAGGCCTTAATAAGCGATAATGGTGGAGAGTATTAGCTCAATTGTCTAGATCATGAAAGGAATACTTGGCATACTTTCCCAAGGTACAACCTTTGCATGTGTCCACTTGCTCAAGTTTACCTTTGGGAAGTCCGGTAGCGATCTGCTACATTATCTTCAAGGCCCCATGATGCAAGTGGCCCAATTACCTATGCCATAACTCGCCAATGTCTTGGCTTTACACCAATTCTACTTTCGAACTCAATGCAGCACAGTCATCCACCTTTATTTTATAAAGATTCTTCACTCAAATCCCAATCCTCTTGGTATGACCAGTGGCTATGTGTCTGAGGAACACCTTTCCTTTACTGAAGACAACATTGTAGCCTTTTTCCTCCAACATTGCGACTGATACCAAGTTCTTCTTCAGTCCAGGCACATACTGCACATCTGTCAAGGTGAGAGGAGATCCATGCTCCCTCTAAAAAGCAACAATGCCCACTCCTAAAACACTATACTTCCTGTCGTCACCCATCTCTATGCACATCTTGAGGTCTTTCTCCTCCAAGGTACTGAATAAACTTTTATCGTCGGTCATGTGGAATGAGGCCCCACTGTCAAGATACCAAACAAAACCCACCATCGGTGAAACCATGCATGCGATGAGGGTAAAATCCAATTCGAACAGAGAGGCTAATGCCTCACCTTTTGATCCTTTCGACGATCCCTTCTTGGATTTCTTCAATGGGAAATTAGTTGCATAATGGCCCATCTCATGAAAATTAAAGCATCTCACTTTAGATTTGTCAATCTTCTTCCCTCCATGAGAAGAATTAGATTTGGAATGGGAAGCCTTCCCTTTCCCTTTCCTTGCCTTACTTGCTTAGGCTAGATTTTCTTCATCATCATTCTTTGATGAAGAACCATCTCGAGTGCTTCTCCTGATCTCCTCCTGCATGAGATCTGACTACATTCATTACCAATCCAATAGTTTCTCTCTTCCATTCACAGAGTCCTGGTATCTATTCTAGCTCTTTGGAAGACCAAGGAGAGCAAGATTCACCATATCATCATCGGATGTAGTTATTCCCACACTACCAAGCTCATCTCTGCAGGTGGTGAGCTTCTTCAAATATGTAGAAATAGTATCGCCCTTCTCCATCTTGATTTTATGAAGCTTATCCTTGAGCACCAGTTTCCTCTGGTCGCTACTGTTTTGATAGAGGTCCTTCAATGTCTTCCACATTGAAAACGAAGTCTCCTTCCCATGGAGACTCGAGACAATATGGTCTCGAAATCCCTATAGAAGAATCCATCTCACCTTCCCCACACAATTCTTCCATTCAGCGAATTCTTGTGCATTAGCTGCACCTGGCTTGGGGATTTCTTGATCAATGAAATCCTCCAAACCATTGTCTTCTAATACTGCTTCCATGCGATCTTTCCATGCTACGTAATTTGAGCTACCATCCAGAGCATACTCGAGTCTTAAGCCATTGAACACTATTGGTGAACTTTGAAGTATGATAAGAATTCGATTTTGCACCTCCAACCAAGAACTTCGACCTTTGAATTTCCCTTCTTAGTATACTTGTTCACAGCTCTGATAACCTTTGCTCTGATACCATGTAGAAATTCTAACTCTAGATTAACCTGATTATGCAATATAACTAAAAAAAAATACTTAATCTACTTCTACAATCAAACTTGCGGAAGCTTAATAGATTTGAGCAAGATCAAGAAGAACACATATAATAGAGAAGAAGAATCAATACACATGAAACACAAAATAATACTCTGGGGAAAGCCTCAGCTAAAAACTCCACTATTTGTATTATCCTACAAGTGGAAATATCTCAGGATTACACATAGCTTTAGCTCTCACGACTATCCAGCTCTCAGTACAGTCCCTCACTATTTCTCATAGACAAAATAGACTGTTCATATCCCTTATCCTCTACCCTCCAAGCCTCCTATTTCCTTGCACATTTTTCCCTAGGTGATCCAGCTGTAACCTTGTGTGACATTGATCTCACAAGCTGCTCCAACACACTGTAAAACTGCGTAAATCTCAAGGAATGAATTCCTTCTGCATGCAAAAGATTTTCTTATAGGAAAATTCTTGCAACTGATAGTACAATGTCCATGTCTTTAATCTCAACTGGGTCTTTGTCTGAATAGACATGCATGAGCTATTTATGAGAGACTCTTCAATTATCTGGAGTATACTAGTTGCATGCATCCATGCATTAACTGATTGAACTCACAATTAGTTTCTCAAGCTGTTTGGAACTAATTTAAGTGGAATTAACTCAGTTAACTGATCTAACTAATTACAACTCAAATAAAACTCATCTTATCTCCTTAATTAAGGGATAATCTCCTTAATTTAATGGATAACTGTTGCATGACTTCACAAAGACTTCTAGCTTGAATTTCTCCAACTAATTAATCCATAATGAATTAATTATTTATTTTTCCAGCAACTGGAGAGACCAAATTCAAATTTTAATTCAAGGACAAATTAAAATAGGAATATTCTTGTTGCCACATTTCAACATACTCGACCATCATGATATATTTGGATGATCAGGTCTCGTAATTCACCAACAACTGGTACTGATGTTCGATCAAGTTGGATGATTCGTCGGATGTCTCGCTCCATTGTGCATTGATCTTTTTTGCAATGGAGAGCGACATGATGTTGGCTGCTGCGTCGGTATCAACCAAGTAGTTGTGAACACTGCAGTTAAAAATTTCAAAAGATAGCAGAATGCAGGGCAGACTGAGTTTTCTTCTTCCATTTGAAGTGTGTTGAGCATAGTAGAAAGTGATCTGGGAGGTGTGCTTCCTGCCTTACTGGTAGAGGCTACATTGTCCATTGTTGTCTATCACAATACATGCAACAAGATGTATCGCTAGCTTTGGATCTTAGCTAACTTGAAAAAACTGATGTTTGCTCAAGTTTTTTCATGTCTTCTACAATGTTGTAGTCTAGATGTGGTAGACTCATCAAGGTGTCTAGGGTGGAATGGATATCCATGTTGTCCGATGGAGTGTTTTGCATTTTTCTACTCATGGAGGTACTCTTTTCTGTTGTTGTCTTCCCAGACTTGTTTTGTGTTTTTTGCTTTGGGGTGGTCGTGGATCAACCTTCCTCATCAATAGTCTCATCTTTTCTTGTGCTTCCCCGAGTGTAAGGGGAGCCCCTTTACTCCCGAGATTGTATTGGTCATTTTTCTTTTGGAGCTACTTCTCAGTGTTTGTCTTTGGAATTGATTGCGAGCATTGATATGCGTTCACCACATGTCCAAAAGTTGATTCTTCATCAAGTGCACCCTCTTCTTCATTATCAGTGTCTTATGGCTTCTCCTGAATACTAGTTTCTACATCAAAAGTATGACTGCATACAGAGTTCACATCTCGCTTCTAGTTCAAAAAAGAGTTATCAGGGTGATGTTCTTCATGGAATGAACATAACTTAGGATCTGCACATTGTTGTACTTGAAACACAGAGATTTGCACAATTTTTAGAGTGAGCCGGTTGCTGCCTGATGAGCTTCTTCCCTATCTTTGTCTACGCGGACGACTGCTTGCAGATGTGTCTGTTTTCTGTTGTTTGAGCTTGGACACTTTCGTAGTCAAGTTATTGACAAGGCAAGTGAGGTTTTCAATATCATATGCTTCCTTGTCTCTACCCTTGCTTCCCATCACTTGTGACTTCCTGCTTGAATCTTTGGAGTCCTTTGCTGATTCGTCATCCTTGATGACTCCAATTTCACATAGGTCTTTCTCAACAACAATAACATATTTGCAGTTTTCCAAGAGTGGTGGTTTTGCAGCTCACTTGATGAACTGCACGATGCTGGTCAGCAGTGCGAACATGTAGTAATCAACAGTGATGGAGTCATGAGGTTTGGTGTTTGCTGCAAATTTGTTCAATATGCGTGTAAACCTCTGATTGAAGTGTTTTAATTTTTCTTTTCCCTCCATCTTTAGGCTTCCCAATTCTTTGATTAGCATGGTTAAGGTTTTGTCATCAGGAAACTTTTCAAGGAACATGTGTTTGAATGCACCCCAATTTTGAATGGAGTTCGGTGGAAGGTTGTGCTACCATGCAGTTGCGTGACCATCCAAGGTACATGGAAAAAATATACATGCTACAGCGTCATACCATACCTCAAGGGTCTACAAGTGCAGGTAGAAGTTGTCCAAGTGGTATTCTGCCTTCACCGTGCTGTCAGGGTTTAAATTAATGTTCATTCTTTCTGATCACTTTGACATCTTGTGCAAGACACCTAGGAGAGCTAATGGTCCCTGAGTCATCCATTCTAGATTTGGGCCAGCCATCTCTTCCTCTTCTTCATCCTCCTCCTCTCTTTTAGAATCTGACAATTCTGGCTTTGAGTCTATTGGTTTGTCTCTGCTCCTGTACCAGAGTCTAATCCCAAGATCACAAGGGTATCTCATTCTGCTTGTCAGAAGACCGAAGGTTCCTCTCCATCTTCAATAGCTTTTGCTAGACCTTTAAGTGTGGCAAGAACAATGTCTTCTATTGATGATACAACAACCCATGTGGGAGTGGATTTTGGCTTCCTTGATGCATATGGAAGATGATGTATGCCTAGGATCAGTCTGACTGCTTTCGCGAGCTGGCGGGTGATGGGACGAACGAAGCAAAGTTGATGATATGGAATTTCATGTTCAGTCCTAAGAGGTGAGATGTAGCCAACTGTAGAGTCGCGCGTAGGTGAGAGGGAGTGCAAATTACTACCTTGACTAGATGGTTGATGAGTGAGTGTAAGAGGATGTTCAACCATATACAATTGGCTTCCCTCCTTCTAGAGCCAGAAATGTTGATGGTGCTGGACCTGCCAACATTCAGGGGATGACCCTGGCATGAAGTCCCAACTAGACCTCACATCATTTGGTGTGGGAGTCCCATCTAGTATGATGGCCCAGTTGCCATTATCTTAAATATTTGCCTCAACTCTTGCTTGTCAACACAAGAGAGAGGTATGCTTTGTCTTTGAGAAGTGAGGTTCACGTGCCTGGTGGTTGCTAGTGTCACTTGTGTCAATGGTTCTTTCACTGTAAAGGGAGAGGGTGGGAGTGAGTCCCAAGTCAGTTGGGAGGAAGCCCCAACTCTGTTAGGAGCACAAAACACAACAAGATGTGCACAACTTATAGAAGAAAAGTCCACAAGGATGTGGCAGTCACAACACACAAGGAATGATAACACATACAACACTTAGTGGATGAGTCCACATGAGTGCAACGGTTGTTACAACAAGTTTTATGTGAAAGGTATGTCTGATGTCTGGGGAGGTAGCCACCATAGGCAAGATAGCGTTAATAACATATACAACACATTTTCATTAATAGATTATGTATTACAACAAGTGAATGAGTTCAAGTGTGAAACACAAGTTAAAGCAACATGCATTACAAGTGCTCAAGATTAGTCTTACAACAGTTACAATAAATGCGTGAAAATGGGCTGGCCTATTAGCAGGCTTCTAATTTAAGTGAAAGTTCCAAGACACATCGTTACACCATACATCACTAACCCCATGGGCAGGGCATTGGAGCCACTACTTACTCCTCAAAGAAAAGATTACATACTCTCAAGGCTATGTGGGAGAAGCTGAGGTGAAAAGTCCTTTCCATGTACAAATGAGGGGTATTTATAGCCAAGGATGAAACTGACCCTTGTGGTTGTTCAACTACCCTCATGACTGTTTAAATTCCATGAATCTTCGAATTTACATGACTCTTCATACAACAAGTGGGTCTCTTGGACTTCCACGTTACATTACATTGATTGACAGTATGTCCCATAGTAGAGATGTGGACAACATGACTCATGACATGACTCAACATGACAATGCTAGTACATTTGTGCCATTATTGGTGCGCATGTTGAGCCGTAATGCTCCTGGGTGATGGATGTCCTCATGGTGTGTCACAAATTCACCTCCACATGGAAAAGTGCGTGGAGTCCTCAATGGTCATTGGTTCGCTTGATGTTGCATTTGCACATTGCTCCTTGCTTTTATGTTGGAAGGCTTGACAGGTTTGTCCATTTGAAAAAAGTGCATGTTCGTCTATCAGTTCGTGAACACATCTTGAATGTTTGCTCATTTTTTCATTTGCGAACACACCTTTCATGATTATCCATTCACGGGCACATCTCTTCACATGCATTGTTTGTTCGTCTGTTGGCGAACATTCCCTTCTGCATGTGCTCCCTTTGTTCATCCCATCTATTTTCATGCCATGTTTGTTTGTGTACCTATACCTGTAGTCACTCATGACGAGACGACATCAAATCACAAACCTCCTAGTATACCTTGTTGCATGATCAGTTTAGATGCAAGTGACTAGGAGAGGTAACAAGGTTACTAGTGGGATGGAGGCTCCGGGAACTATTGATGAAAACTATGAAAGAGTCATTGGGTGATGAAGATGGGAAATCTGGGTTGATAGTGACTAATCACATGGTTTGGCTCAACTGGAGGAAAAAACTGTGTAGTTTTTGGGAGGAACAATTTGAGTTGCGGGGAGGCTGGGCAGACAAAATCTGCGCAATTTCTAGAACGAGTGGGTAGTGGGATCTTGGCAGCCAAAACTGTGTAATTCCTGGAGGGAACTGGAAACTAGTTGCCAGGACACTGGAAGCAAAACCTATGCAATTCTTGAGGGGAACTGGTAGTCAGCGGCTCGATCACTGGTAGCAAAAACTGCACAATTCCTTAGGGGAATTGGTAGTCAACTGCTAGAGCTTGGCATAAAAAACTGTGCAATTCCTAAAGGTAATTGGCAATCAGTTGCCGGGAGCTACTGTCAGGAAAAACTGTGTTGATGTTGGGAGGCTAGCTTGTTGATTTCCTCTACACAGTTTCTGAGCTGAGTGCACTGCTGGGCAGTAGAGGACTTGCTCATGAAAACTGCGTAATTTTCTTGGTGAGCAGCTAGTCGACCATTAGGAGGCCTGGCTCGAAAAATGTTCAATTTTATGAGGGAGAAAAGTATGGGCACTGGGTGTCTGTCTAGCCTATCTGTGTAATTTTCCCAGTCAGCGGGGCAAGCAAGTTATAAAACCTCTACGCAATTTTCCCAGTGAGTCGATCGGGCAAGGTCTACAGCCTATGTGCAATTTTTTAGGGGAGTCAGTCCCGGGGTGGTTGCCGAGTCAAACTCTTCGGTTGACTAGCATGAAGGCTGATTGATTTTCTTGTAGCCAGTGCAACTTGAAATGAATTGCTTGGTGCTTCTGCGTTGTTTTGGGTGACAGTCGATCGAGTCAATGGCAAGGTGATGATATAGTTGTTAGAGGGGAGTCCGATCATCAGAACTTCAGCAAAATGACTAAGTGTGTGAATGAGTAAAAGATGCATATGTGATTCTGCAAACACACACTTACATGACTTGATGACGAGATGACTCAAACCATCCAAACACACATGCTCAACATGATTGACCAACGGTGTGAGTGAAAAGTGTGACAGTTGTGATTGATCCTTGGTCGACTTCAACAATGCTTGCACGATAGTGTATGTGACTCCGTGTGTGAGTGTGACAAATGTTTTCATAGCGAACACAACATGTACACACGAAGCGAAGACCTTGAGCATGACCACAACATGGTCGCAAACATGGCATTGATATCAACATGCATAAGTTTGGGTAAAATGATCAAGCAAGGTGGGTACGAAGACTCACATGAGCTCATGGAGTGAACCCGAGTGTGTGCAATCATCAAGTGAAACTCTCAAGGGAGGCTCCGGAATTAAATGCAGGCCAAAATTTTGGAGGGTGGTTGTAGCCACTACAACAAATTCTTAACAATTTTTTGATAATATCCTATAAGTCCAAAAATCCTCTAATACCCTTGGCATTCTTAGGAATAGGGCATTTTGTAAAAGCTTAGATCTTTTGAGGGTCCACCTTAACTCATTTCTTTGAAATAGTATGATCCAAATACTCTACTTCTTGTTTATCAAAAGCACATTTGGATCTTTTTACATAAAATTCTTTGTTCTTCAAAATTTGGAGAGCTCTATCCATTTGTTTAACGTGGTCTTCCCATTATTTGCTATAGATAATTATATCATCATAGAAAACAAACACATTTTTTTAAAGATGAGATGTAAAAATTTTGTCCATACAACTTTAAAAAGTAGATGTAGCATTAGTCAACCCAAAAGGCATGACCAAGAACTCATAATGTCCTTCATGTGTTATAAAACTTATTTTTTGAATGTCTTCTTTTCTTAACCTGCCCTAGTGGTATCCTATTCTAAGATCCATCTTTGTAAAATAAGCCACTCCATGCAGCTCATCTAATAGTTCATTAGTATTTGGGATATGGAATTTATCATTAATGTTTCTTTTGTTTAGATCTCTATAATCATGACACACCCTCCAAGAATTATATTATTTTTATTTTTCACCATCACTATTGGAGCTAAAATGAACTCCTACTAGGTTGAATAATACTTAAATCTAGCATTTCTCATACCATTTTCTCAATCTCCCCATTTTGTTGATGAATATATATATATATATATATATAATCATTTTCTTAAGAAAAAGTTATTTTCTAGTAAGTGCAATCATGTCATGGTCTCTAAGATGAAGGGTAGACCTTAAGAATTTCCTGTAAGACCCTTATAATGCTTTCAAGGTGCATTCATTTCTGGGAATATTTCCATCATCCTATTAACTTTCATAGAATACAATTTAAACACAAATCCCCTGCTACCCTTTTCTAGGAGCTTTTTTATTATATGAGAGTTTATGACTTGAGAAATTCTATATTTTAACCCTTTGAGTTCATATTGAATTCCTTCCGATTCAAATATCATGAATAGTTCATTATAGTTTATAGAAATTGTACATAAAGTTCTCAACCACTAAATTCATAGAACATCTACACCTCCAATGGGAATGACATAAAATCATGGGGACTTCACAGGATGAAAAATATCATAACACATCTATTCATATAAGGGGTTAGCTTAGTTGGTAGAGTCCCTATTGTTAAAGTACCTCTGCTATTGAGAGGTCATAGGTTCAATTCTCTTGACACTCTCAGGGTCAGGCTCTGTGGTTGAGCCGAGAGGAAGTGATCCTTTCAAGTATAAGGTCTACCTATTACAAATATTTTGTGGACATAGTGGTCATTGATCTCTTGGAACTCATGAACCAAATAACACACACACACAAATATATAATAATATAATATATATATTATATATAAGAGTATGTATGTATGTATGTATGTATGTATGTATGTATGTATGTATGTATGTATGTATGTATGTATGTATGTATGTATGTATGTATGTATGTATGTATGTATGTATGTATGTAGGCATGCATGCATGCTTTCATTTATGGGGATGAAGAAAAATTATTTAGCTCTCCACGGGGGTACTGAGCAGTCTAGCATGCAAGGGTTATTTAAAATCTAGAGGTTAAATAGCTTGATGGGTATTTATTAAATTTGGTGACTAGTTATGAGGAGGGCACATTTATTTTCATATTTCCTATATTTTCAAAGGAACACGTATTATTTTTATTATAAATGGAAGTTTTACTACGATGAACTAGGTCATAATAATATTAAAAGCAGTCAAGTACTTAGCTATAGAATCACCATCACCCATTCTCAAGGAAAGCATCATTTTTTTTATAGAAAAGGCTTATTAACCAGGGATTTAACTTGATAGAAATCCCCCAACTTATTCCAAAGAGTAATTGTAGGTTTTTATTTAGAAGCATTCAAAAATATTGAATCGACTGAGCAAATCTTGACAATATTCCTTGCCTCTCTCCAACACCACCCATTCTTCATCTGGCATATGAACAGTTTGGATTCCTAGTGCTGCAAACCATAGATCTCTATCTACAATAAAATACTCCATATCGTGCTTCCAAAACTCAAAGTTAGTTTCATTAAACTTCTCCCTTTATATTCTAGAGGTATTTATTATTCCCCTACAACATGACCTCTTTCAACATAAATTCCCAATCAAACAGAGATTAGATCAATAAATATTTGCTCCTAACAACTTGGATACAAGGTAACTAACCTTTTATACCAAAGAAAGGAAGTTAAGTTACAAAATACACTTTCTACACTAATCTATGAGGGAAGAATGTGCAAAACAATTAAATTAAAATAATCGCAAACATATGAAATGAATAATAAAGCATTAACAACAAGGTATCTTAAGGAAAACATTGGTGGGAGAAAAACCCCACACTATGAAGCACATTTGTATTATTCAACAACTAAATGGTTACAACACAAAAGTTATGTGCTCCTTTGTTCAACAGTAGTGGTGATGACACTGGACATTGCCAACATACATGGGATCTCCCAATATCAGGTTCCAATTAGACCTTAGACCATTTGGTGTAGTATATTGATATATAATATGGTCTAGACGTCTATTACTTAAATATATGCCTTGGCTTTAGATCTCAGCGTGAGAGAGAAGTGTGTATGTGCTTTTGAATGAGCAAGTGAGTGTACCTTATGACTTTTTGATTGCAGATATATCAAGTTTCTTTCACTATGGAGGGGAAACAAAGTGAGCATCTAAGAGAGAAGCAATAGTAATACCCTAATGGAGACACACACAAATGAGAAAGGTTCATCTGACATCAATCTAAATATTTCATATATACGCGATGATTGTTATAAACATTACAACACATTTCCAATAAGCTAAGCATTGAAGTCACCGAAATAGTTCAATTACTCTAGTACATGTGAAAGCAACATGAATCATAAACATTCAAAGAGTAGTATTAGAAATATCCTTAATCCATGCATGAGAATTTGTTGGCATGAAAGACTTTGATATTAAGCAAAAGTTCCAAGATACATAAATACAATGGAGACCACTAGCTCCAATAGTGGAGTTTTAGAGCCGCTAATTGCTCCCTAAAAGTACTAACTTTGCCTCTCTAATTCCTTGTGGGAGAAGCCAAGGTTAAAAGTCCTTTACATGAGAAATGAGAATCCTTTTATAACTTGAGGCTTGAATTTTCACATCCCCATGACTATCAGACCAGGCAGTAACTCCTCAACCAAAATTGATTCATGTGTTTATTCCTTCAGGTAGGTCTTCATTATATACATGAGGGAGAGACTGTTCACTTCATCTCCTGATGACCGTTCATATCACTTATTTATCTATTTACATTATATTCACCCAATCCCGATGATTAGGTGTCAACATTTCCCCCCTTAATCTGAAGGGATGTTGGTGAGTCCAAGCATCATTCTAAATCGTTCAAGCTTTCCTCTTCCAAGTGCTTTGGTGAATATGTTTGCAATTTGCTCATTAGTGGAACAATGACAGAGATGGATTGTTTTGGCCTCAACATGATGTTGAATCAGATGATATTTAGTAGTGATGTGCTTTGTTCGATCATGGAACTTTGGGTTCTTGGCCAAATTTATTACAGAGGTATTGTCAATCATGAGTGGAGTTGATTGTACTTGTTTTACCTGCAAATCTTCAAGAATTTCCTGAGCCACACAATTTCTTTTGTTGCTTCAACTGTTGCCATGTATTCTGCTTCTGTTGTGGAATCTGCAGGAACTGATTGTTTGTGTGATCTCCAGGAGACAGCGCCTGATCCAAACTCATAGCATATCCTGAAGTAGATACCCAGTTTCTTTGTCTCCATCGAAGTCTGAATCAGAGTATCCAATCAAGCTGAAGTCGTCCACCTGTGTATACTTGATTCCAAGGTCTTGAGTTCCCTTCAAGTACTTAGAACTCTTTTTGCAGCAGACCAATGTCCCTCACAAGGCTTTTGCATAAACCTAGAGAGGATTCCAACAACCAATGAATGAAATGTCTGGTTTGGTAGTAGTGAGGTAGATGAGACTTCCTACAAGCTGTCTATACTTTGTTGCATCCTCAAATTTCTTTCCTTCAATAGATGTGAGCTTTAAGTTTTGTTCCATTGGAGTAGAAAGAGGATTGCACTCTGTCATGCCAAATCTGATTAACAAATCTCCAATGTATTTCTTTTGAGAAAGAAATATGGATTTTGGATGTTGGGTTACTTCAATGCCAAGATAGTAATGAACATAGCCCAAATCAGTCATTTCAAAAAATTTTCCTAATTCTTTCTTTATGGATGCAATATAACTTTCATTGTTCCCTGTCATTAAAAGATCATCTACATATACCACAAGATATACAACT
>APFE031380258.1:17481-64492 GCA_000404065.3 Pinus taeda | reverse complement strand
ACAAGTTTCTCTTGAGCTGTGGGAGATATAGAACATGATGCAGAAGAAAGTCTGGAAGACCAGGCAGTTTAAGCCTGATTGTGCCAAGCCTTGATGGCTTGCTTTTTGATTGGTCTGCAAAGTATATTGCTCCATAAACATTGTCAGTAAATTCTTCAAAAAAATATTTTCTATGAGTCATGTGGCAGGTTGCTCCTAAATCAAGCAACCAATCATTTTTCCAAGAAGCAAGTGAAGCATTAAATAAATCTTGATTTACTCCAATGTTACATTGTGCCACAACATAGTGAGAAGATTCAGGTGCTCTACCTTTGTCTGTATCATCAGTTTTACCTTTTTGTCGGTTTCTTTGCTGCTCAATTTTGTCCCATGGTAGTTTTCATGTAGAGGCATCATGTGATCCATTTCTTTTGCAACATATGCAGTGCAAATCTACCTTTTCTCCTTGAGAGTGTCTGCCCCCCCGCCTCTAAAATATCTTCCGCTTCCTCTTCAACCACCTCTTCCTCTTGAAGAATCTTCAGCAGGTTGATTTTCTTTATGATCAAGGCACACAACCTCTTCAGAAGATTTAGGGGCTGTCTTCTTTCCAAAATCTTTCTCTCTTTCAGCAAACTTTTTCACAAGAGAGTCAAGGGTGATATCTTTGAGATTTCCATTTGCTTGCAATGACTCAAGATAATTGGAGTAAGTAGGATACAATGCCTTGAGAAAAGCAATAAGAGGAATATCCAATTCAACCTTAGTGGATTTGATATCATGCATTATAGACTTTAATTTAGATGCAAGAACAAGAGGATCATTATTTTGCAGTTCAAGAGTGAAGAGTTTAATCATGAGTTGAACAAATTCAAGTGCAGAATGTGAGTCATCGAGTTCTTTCAGCTTTTGTAAGGCTTCAAAGGCAGTTGAAAATGACGAAATATGGTGACCCACCTCTTCATTTACAGATGTTGTGACTAATGCATAAGCTTTGTTGTTCTTGTTTTCCCAAATGACGAGCTCTTTGTCTGAGGTAGGTTGTTTTGGTTCATTGTCTCCGTCTCTGACATACACCCCTTTCCACAACTCATTGAAAATGAGGGTGTGTTTTATCATTCGGGACCACTCAAGATAGTTCTCCTTGATAGTGAGAACTATTCCCACAATAGATATGATTGAATGCATACTGTAAAAAAACTTTTGTTGGTGAAAAAATCTGTGTACTGTAAAAATACTTATGCTGGGAAAATGTGCTTCAAAATACTACAACCTTATTATTCCTTCTTCATTTAATATACAAAGATCAAAACTATATTCTATGCATATAGGCTATCACAATTTTTTTTTTTGTATTACAATATGGTTGCAATTCAAGAAAAATAATATATAAGTTATTATATAAGTCTTCAAACTCAGCTTCTAGACTTTTGAGCGAGTCTTAAACTCAGCTTCTGGACTTTTGAGCGAGTCTTGAAGCGAGCAGATGCAAACTCTTCCACTGCGCCACTCTATTGTGAAGTCAGATGGCAAGAAGTGGCAATACAATGATGTTGCATTGAAGTGGCAAGACAATGCTGTTGCAGGAAGTGGCAAGACAATGTTGTTGCATCGAAGTGGCAAGACAACGTTGTTGTAGGAAGTGGCAAGACAACGTTGTTGCATCAACCTAATGCTCACACAAAGATGTCAGAAATACGAGGATATGTTTTGAATCTTGACCCTACAGTGATGGCTCTACCTTTTGCTACTAATATCGACATTCTAGACACTGTCAAGCAAGGAAGTAATGAAAGAGTTTAACCTCACATGAAGCATCGTGAAGATGCCATTTCCATTCACATGCCTAGCTTGACCATTACCTTCTCACACCATTAAATTATCTCATCTATAAGTATATATACAGGTACAGGCTGGTGGAAAATACTAGTAATTCAGCAGGAGCAGGTGTGCCACATTTGGTAGAAAAACAACAATGTGTTTCTACTATCAATTTTCAAAGTAAAGCAAAGAAATGGACAAAGAACCAAAGGATCACCAATTCCTCACCATCATAGGAATCGTTAGAGAGGTCTTCAAGGTCGGTCAAGGTCCTACTAGCAGCGGCGACACAATTTGGGAATCGTTTCACCTTCCAAACGTAAATGGAGACACCAAGATCAACATGAAACATGCCAATGATAGATTACAGAACCAACATGTGTACAACGTTCAGAAAAATGCATAGAACACTTTTCGAAAACCTCCCTCTATAATGGAACGCTCCTACCAGGTCAGGGAGGTCAGTTTTGCAATATGGGCAAAAAATAGGCCAGGCAGAAAAGGGAGTTACAAGGGCAAGAATACTAAAAATAGAGTTGGCTCTGGTACCAACGTCTAACCAGGCAATAACTCCTCAACTAAAATTGATTCATGTGTTTATTCCTTTAGGTAGGTCTTCATTATATACATGAGGGAGAGACTGTTCACTTCATCCCCTGATGACTGTTCATATTACTTATTTATCTATTTACATTATATTCACCCAATCCTGATGATTAGGTGTCAAGAATGACTCTTGAATTTCCAACTCCTAATGACCTTTAGACTTATACAACCTTTGGGCTTCCAAATGAATTTTGTAATTACATACACGACTATTGATATTACATGTCTTTTGGAATTCCATGGTTGTTTTTTCCATACATGACTCTTGGACTTCTACTTGTTTCTATTTACAATGATTACAGGGTTATACCATAACTTCTACATAATCATGTGATGAAGACATGACATGTCACTATCTTTGATGAATGGGAATAATAGTGACTAATGACATGGAGTTTCTTCTGTGGTGACTTGGCTACCACTTGTGTCTTCATTCTTCAGGTAGCTTCTGATCTTTGATGCATTAACCCTCCAAAGGGTCTTTGATATTAGAGTCTTTAGGGTGCTTTGATCATTAGGCTTTCACTGTGTTATTTGTTCTTTGATGCTTCCTTTGTTTGTATTTTCTACCCGATTGTCCTCATGTGTGCTTTTCATGCTATTTTCGAGATACCTATGACTAGAATCATTCATGACAAGACGCAATAGCTTGAAAATATCCTATTTTAGTATGTTTTATGCATATTTTATGTTCATTCCTTTTCAGTGTGCTTAAAAGGGACAAGGAGAGCTTCTAGGCACAATAGCACACTTTGAAAGGATGAAGGCCTAAAGAGGGAAGGATTCAAGGATTCGACATGTGCTCGAGGAAAAGAGATAGTCAAGGCAGGGTGCATGGCGTAAGTCTAAAATACAAAGGAGAATAATTTTGACTTCCCAAGTGCATTGTGCACTCAAGGGAGTGCGGGAGGGCGCAAGGTGCACTCCTGAAGGTTGAAGGGGAATGTTTTAGGCCTTCAGGGTGTGCTCATGTGCTCAATTGGCCTAGGAGGGTGCATGGCACAAGTTTGAAGAATGAAGACTAATGCTTCATGCCTTTGAAGTGCGCTCATGTGCTCAAAGGGTCCAAGAGGGTGCATGTCACAATGTGGAAGGCTGAAGGGTTGAGCTTAAGGCCTCCAGGGTGCGTGCATGCACTCAAGGAGAGAACACTTCTTCGAGTCAAAGGGAGTCAAATCCCTCTGGCTTCTCTATGTAAATTTCTTTCTCAAGATATTCCACCTCTAGTCTTCACATCCATCTAATGGATATTCCATCTTATCTACACAACTAATGTTAGAATGGTTCTGATCGAGGAATATATTTTTGATGGGGAAAAATCTTCCTCATAGTCCACTCCTTCTACCCGAGAGAAGCCTTTGGCCAAAAATTTGGCCTTGTACATCTTGATTCTCCCATCAACTACATGCGTCAGTTTGTAGATACATTTGGAACCAACCATTGACTTACTCTCTAGCCTCAACTCCACCTCCCATACACTATTCTTCATGATGGAGTCATACTCCTCCACCATGTCACTAACCCATGTTTGTTGATAAATTTCTTAAATGAAGAAGTCTTTGTCTCAATGAGTTTTGTCATGAGATTCATATACCCAGTGTACATGTCTGGTGACCTCCTCTCCTTGCACTAAGATGAGGGATCTTCCACATTCTCCCATGCATCCTGTGCCAATTTTTCAGCTTCTTTGGTTCTCTTCCTCCCCTCTCTGGAAGATTATGGTTGAGTGGGTGCTTCCACTCGACCTCCTATCTGCTCCTTTCCATGTGGTTTCTCCACAACATTTTAGGCTTTGCATGAGGATCCTCATTAGGAGCTAGAATCTCCCCCTCTAGTGGGGCAATTAGCTCTCGCTCTAAAGAGCATCTCATAGCCTTATCCTCATCAAATTGGACATCTCTCCTCACTACTATCACCACAAGTGAGGGAAAATACACCCTATAGTTATGTGGTGTTTCTGTGTATCCTATAAATACTCCCATCTCAGTTGTAGGCTCAATTTTCTTCTTGATATACTTAGATAAATGAAAATACACAATAGCTCCAAAAATTGTGAAACGAGATACATCTAGCTTCCTCATAGAGAAGGATTCTTCGGGCGTGATCATGCCAAGTATTATATGAGGGTTCCTGTTCTAAAAATAAATGGTGGCATTTCATGCTTCTTTCAATAGGTGTAATGACATCCCTTGATCATGCAACATGGCTCTTTCTTCTCCCACTATGATTACGTTCTTCCTTTCATCCAACCCATTTTTTTGTGGGTTATGGGGTGTTATCAGTTCTCCTCTGATACCCTCTTTGGCACAAAATCCCTTAAAAGTGCTAGAAACACATTCTCCTCTATTACCACTTCTCAAAGCTTTCAATTTCTATCAGTCTCCTTTCCAACCAATGCTTTGAATTCAACAAATTCTAGAAAACTTCATCCTTCTTCTGCATAAATAAAATCCAACTTTTTCTTGAAAAGTCATCAACAAAAACTACATAATACTTGTGTTTTGTTGTAGAGGTTGTAGAAAATGGTCCACATACATCACAGTGGACTCACTCCAAGATTTCTCCAACTCTGCTATCTTAGCCCTGGTAGGTATATTTCACATATTTCCCTAATGTGCATCCCTTGCAAACATCATGTTGGTCAAGGATGCATTCGTGAGATTGGTGGTAATCTACTACATGATTTTTAATGCTCCATGGTGTAAGTGTCCCATGCACCTATGCCAAATTTCTTCAACATCTCGACGCTGCACATTTTTTACCTTCTACTCAGTGTAGCACAAGCTTCCACCTCAAGTTTATAGAGCTTCTTAACTCGAAATCCAATCTATTTCACCTTCCCGGTAGCTACATGTCTTAGAAAGGCTTTCCCCTTACTGAAAACAACATCATAGCCATGATCCTCCAATATAGCTACAAAGATTAGGTTCTTCTTCAACCCAAGTACATACATGACTTCTTTAAGATGAAGGTGGGAGCTCAATTCCCTCTTAAAGGTTATGGTACCAATTCCTTTAGTATTGTAACGCCCATCATCCTCTAGGCTACTGAAGAATTCTTTGCATATCATCATATGGAACGAGACACATGAATATAGATACCAAACACTCCCCATTATAGTACTTGACATGCATGAAATTAGGGTGAATTATTATTTGAATTATGAGGAAATATCTTCACCTACTGCTCCTCCTGAAGGCTATTTCTTATACTTGTTATGCATACATTTTTTTGCATAGTGCCCAAATTCATGGAACTGAATTTTTTTTATCTTGCTCAAATCCTTCTTCTTGCCCTTCTTTTGGCTAGTATCTGGCTTGCTTTGTGCCTTCTCTCCCTTTCATTTCTTTCCCTTCCCAACCAAGGAAAAAATCTCTTCCTCCTCAAATTTGGATGTTACTCCATCTTTAGTGTTCTTCCAAATTTCTTCCTGCACCAAATCGTACCTTAATCTCTCTGAGGTTTGGTAATTTGTCCCTTCCATTTACAAAGTCTTGGTAGTTGTGCCATTATTTTGGAAGGCCTAGGAGAGCTATGTTTACTAGTTTTGAAGAGGGAATCTTTTATCTAACTCCTCAAAGCTCATCTCGACATTGAGTGAACCTGGAGAGGTAATGTGGAATGGTTTCTCCTTTCTACATGCAGATGTTTATGAGCTTGTCCCTCAATGCCAATTTCTTGGCATCACTACCATTTTCGAATAGCTAAGTGATGGTCTTCCACATAGAAAAGGGAGTCCCATTTCCATGTAAATTTGAGACTATGTGATCTCTCACGACCTCCAAGATGATCCTCCTAGCTTTTGTAGTATCCTTCTTCCACTAGGCTAACTATTATGCATCCAATATTGTTGGCTTTGGAATGTCAACACACCATTATCATTGAGCATTGCTTCCATCCTATCATTCCAGGCTATGAAATTCGAGGTTCCCTCAAGGGCATACTCCAATCTCAATTCGTTGAAAGACATTTTCCCACAAGGAAGAAAACTACTTCATTAAATCTGCAAATCAAAATATTTAAAGAAGAAGCTCTTTTGACTGGTTTCTAGTGGGATTTCTTATCTGATACCATGTAGAAATTAATATAAATTTGCTACTACAGATGAAAGCAAACTAAAATCAAGAGATGACAAATTTCCTCTACTATTTTGTGGAATGGAAATCACAATTTAGAAACACATGCAATGACATGCAACCATTAAAACACCACAAGAACAAAATGATTTACAGGGGAGCCCAACTACGAAAAAGTTGTATGCTACTTTTCATTAGTTAGATGAGAATGAGAAACTATTACAATGTATTGATTCAATCCAAAAGAACATCCTACATTGTAAAATTGTTCTCCTTTTGATTGTCCTTCTCTATCCAACACTTAGCCAATTCGAGGCCCCAACTTGCTCCTATTTCCTTGCGCAATCTTGGAGGAAATTAACACCTAAAAAGTATGAATTGTCTCCTGTTTTCTTATGCAATTCCCAAGGAATGATTCACCCGATTAACTACAAATCTTGTACACTTAACTAGTATACAATTGATAATTACAAATGTGCCTTTTCCTCCACTCTAGATAAGCAATTTGAATTCCATGCATGTCTAGGTTATTTTTAGCTGAAGGACTAGTTTAACTAAGAGATCATTGAGTTAGTAGTAGTTCTACTACTCAACTGAACTTCAACTAAATCAACTAGGTACTTGAGCTCAATTAACTCAGTCAAATTTTAAATAACTGAACTAGATTGCTAAATATTAGCAATCACCACATGCACAACTCTACTTCTAGCCTATATCTCGAATTTACTAAGTAAACTAGTAAACAAAGCAATGCCACACACATTAAGAACAATCCAAATCATCTTGCTGATGTGGAAAATAAAATTACTAAATTTGACTACGGCCCAAGTCAAATTTAGCATTTCTTGCTATAATTTCTAACATAGTTAAAGAGATAAGTAAACTCCTTTGGGAAAAGAAGAAAAAACCAATGGGGAAAATGAGAGTAGATCTAGAAAGAGGGACAAGTTGTCAAGTGATAACAGTGTGAAAGGAGGCACTCTATTAAGTACTCCTTAAAAGGATTTAAGCACCCATGGGAAATGGTATGAGAATATTCATAGGAGTCCACATCATCGTCATCACCGTCATCATTATCATGGGAAAATAAGGGAGAGAAAATATGTACCGAAGGAATTTAAGAAGGCCAAGCCTCTTACATTTGATGGTGAAATGAACAAATTAGAAGATGTTAAGGCAAGCTCCTTGGGATGAAGGAGTTCTTCAAGATTCATAACTACTCAGAAAACATGAAAGTGAAGATAGCTACTTTCATCCTAAACGGAAAACTTTACATATGGCAGGAAGATCGGAAAAGCATGAAAGGCATAAAAGTTGAAGAGATATCTTGGAAGGAATTTGAGGAATATTTCAAGAAAAAATATATATTTTAAAGATACCTTGATAGAAAGGCTAAGGAGTTTTATGAACTCAGATTGGGACAAATGTCATATCAGAATTACACCACCAAATTCTTAGAGTTTCTAAGGTATGTTTTGTACCTTAAGAAAGAGAAAGAAAAGATTCAGAAGTATGCCAGTGGACTGTTGAAATACTTCAAGGATGGAATTGAATTCTATGAGCCCAAGGCATTAGAGGATGAAATCCAAAAACCAAAGCACTACTATGAGAAGTATAGGTGTAGACCTGAGTATAAATTGGACTGGAAATTCAAAAGAAATGACAAGTTCAATGGGAAAAGGCAAAGAGAATCCGAGGGAATGAGTACGAACCCTATTAATCAAGAACATGAACAAAGATCCAACATTTCTAGTATAGGCCAATCTACCCAAGGAGAAGCCAAGAGTTATGAGAAGGGTCAATATAAGTGCTTGAATTATGGAGGGAATCACTTAAGGAAGGATTTCCCACAACACAAGCACATTTTCCCGAGACTGTACAATTCTTAGGAAGTAGAGATAGTTAAAGACATGGCACAAAATATACCCAAAATTTATGCAATAATGGATAATTACCAGGTCGATCACGAGGAATCAATTATATAAATTGAAGGTATGATCTATGACCAAACAATTTCAGGTTGAAAAATGATCATTGAAAGAGGAAGCACATACTGAGCCTTGTCTTGTTCACCTGGCCACAAGGATGAGAAGGAGAGTGGATCTCATAGTAAGGGAATGCTCAATCAAACTAAATGGCATGCCGACTATGACAAATTTTAATGTACTACAATTTATAGCATATGACACACTTTTGGGGATGGACTAGTTTTATACACATCACATCAAGGTTATTTCTTTTAAGAAGACCATCAAATTCCTTGATGAAGTAAAAAGCATAGAATTTTTAGAAACCTTGAGAACTACTGGGAGGGGGGGTGTGAATCAGTAGTGTGTCTTATATACATTCTTTACCAATTTAAGCTTCTCTACCAAATCATGGATAAATTAACCATCATCTCATTAGATCATCACATAAGAACAAACCATGTAAGTAGCTAAATTGAACAACCATGAGAGTAACAATAAAAAACACATGAATGCACAATCACATCATCACACATGAGACATAAGTTATATGGTGGAAAACCACTCCAAGGTAAAAAAAAAAAAAAAAAAACCACCCTTATTGTTGTTGTGTGGTTCTGAATCTCTATTATATCAAGTTTTCTACATAGATTAGCTGACACCCATTAGCCAGAAGACTCAATCTCATATACAATGAGCTGACACACATCTACCAGGAGACACAATCCTTATGAATATCTAGAAAGTCTCTTATCACATGATTATACAAACACCCATTCGTTGGAATCCACCACAACCAATGAGACTTACCTAGTTACCACTGAACTATCCAACCAACATTGGATGGAGAAATTGCTTCCAATATGTTGTCACCACGAAATTGTTACTCCAAATTCATGAGACCACTCATCCTCTACTCTATCTGGAACTTGATTTCATTCATTTTCAAACTGGATCCAAGATGCTATGCTCAACTAGATTCAACTTTGCACTCCAATCTCTAGCAACAAGACACCATCAACAAATCGAACCAAACACCACAATAAATATGCTCTCTAGCTAAGCAAAATAGTAGCTCCAATACAATAATCAAATCTAAAACAACATAACTATTAACAACATGAACAAATCTCATACTCAACCATAACATCAAACCCTCAATCTACTACAACATAAAAATAATATGGAATTTTTCCATATTCACCAGCAACCTTGCAAAAACATAAGTTATTAGGTGCACTACTCAAAACATGCTTAGCTCTATGTCATTTTATATCCAAATAATTATGCTACAATAGTCACAAATATGATCTACAAACTGATATTGTGCTTTAGAAAAATGCAACATATTTCATATACGCTCACTACACTACCAGCTATGCTCATTCACTAAAGTATCCCAACTCATAACTAGGTCTGAAGCATCCTTCCTCTATTGTAGCCCTCTCAGACTCTATTACACTGAACCAACCAACTCATAGCTCCAAAATGGAGTATATGTAATATGTTGGGATAATTCCACTTTTGGACTAGAATCAAGGGCACAAAAATTTTCTGAAATTCAACCATAACCATCATTACTTGTGAACTAAGGGTGTTCACACCCATTGGAGGACTTAACTAACCAATTTCAACCTTATCCCATAAATTTAGAAGCTTCTAAATATAACCAAGTTGAAATTCACCTGATGTGTGCAAGGAATGCTAAGGAAATTTCAAGAAGAGCTTTGAATACATGAACAACAAGGTCAGTTCTCAACTACATGCACACACAAGACACAAGAAATTTTTGATTGAATCCTTCTAGCCACATGCATAAGCCTCCTTCCCAATGACCAAGGCAGAGTATAAGGGAAAACCATAAACCTTTAGCTCATGACCTCTACCACCTGCTTGCACATCATCTTCAACATCTATACTCACCTCCAAACCCCTTCCAAGCTTTGTGATACCTTTTCAAAATCATCATAATCCAAAAACAACACTACAACAAGTCATGAGCATGGACCCAACATGAAGATATATTCTTCCATAGTCCTCAACATGAATCAACACCACTAACACCTAAGTAACCATCACCAACACCTGTAGATCTACATATAAACCATGTTAATGCCACCTTCTAAACCATCAATGCATGACAAGGCATCACAAGATTGACATCAATGCAACAACTAGACTACATAGGGTTGACATCAATTCCAACGCAAGCTAGTTGCAATCATGAAGACACTACCAACACAAGCTAACTGAAACCATGAAATCCATAATACCAACAAGAATGTTGTAGGGAAAATTGAAACCTCCTTCTATGATATTAATTTTTTCTATGCAAGCTAAGAGAAGCCATAGAAATGGATGTATTTTGTTTGCTATGAAAATATCTAGCAACATTGAAGCTAACCGTAACATCATAAATGATGATCGTGATGTTTTTAAGAAATACCATATTTTAAAATAATTTTCAGATGTCTTTCCTAAGGAAATGCCTAGGTTAACTCCTCATAGAGAGGAAAATTTCTCTATTGAATTCATTCCAAGAGAAACCCCAACACTGAATGCTCCATATAGAATGAGTACTCCACATTTGATTGAGTTGAAGTTACAACTCAAGGAGATGTTGGAAAAAGGCTACATAAGGCCAAATGTGTCTCGATGGGGAGAACCAGTTCTATTTGTGAAGAAGAAGGATGACACTCTTAGGTTTTACATGTTGAAGAATGTGTAACGATGTGCAGTCTTCATAAATGTACATTTAATCTTTGTACTTGTAAAAGAAAGTAAATATTATTTTTGTAAATTATAGGAATGAGTTTCTTGCTCATTACATAGGTCTAGCACATGTAAAAGTGTTATAGGGTAGTCAAAGAGTCAAAATAAATATTGAATACCCTTAAGGGAATGCTACACCACGTATATTTATGTATTAGAGTCCAAGAAATACCTCCAAGCAAATTCACAAGCCTCCTCCATATGCCGACATCATAAAAGGAAGCAATCTAAATTATAGGGATCAAGTCGGCCTCAAGTGAGCCTAATAAGAGGGGCAGACTCCTGTATAAAGGTTCATACGACATCACAAAAGAGCCATCATCTCATCTCTGAAATCAACGAAGAAGGAAGATTTGTAAAGGGTATAAGAAGGATGAAGAAAGTTGTCTCTAATGTAGTGAAGAAGGAAGGAAGAAAAATGAGTTTTATAGGGTTGTCTTAAGGCCTATTACAATCACATGTATGAGGGAAGGGAGGCTCTCTCTACTTTCATAACATCCCTCATATTGCATTCATACAAAAAGAATTGGTTGGGCTAGGAAGTAGTGCCTATTAGGCCTCATACTCAAGTGAAGAAGGAGACTGCTCAAGTGAAGGAAAGAGGAGTCAAGCACCATTTCGTGAAGAAATCCTCTCACATGTGTAAATAATTAGGGCAACACTACTACCACATAAGATCTGCAACTATATAAAAAGAAAGAGCTCGATTGGATAAAGTATAAGGTCCTCTTCCTAAGTGATGAAGTCTACAAAGGAACAAAGAGAAATGCACATGTGCCCATGTGAGACAAAATGGCTTGAGCAAGCCATGCAAGACATCACTAACACTCGGACCATTGTGGTGAGACCAACTCTTTGACATCCTTGTGATGGTGAAAGTGGTGAGTTGATGCCAAGCTTGGTCTTCCATGATGGTGTCTGTGCGCTCAATGGTGACATCTTGCTCAAGCTAACTCTTGCCTTCATTGCATCTAGGTGCACTGATATGGCTCCTTTGTCCAAATTGTATGATAGCATGTGCATGGTCTTCTTAGGTACGGCTGAACCGACAACACGTTGATGCATAGTGCCCATGCTAATCTTCAAGTGTGCTGGTGGTCATGTGCATCAACCGTCAAACTGCATGTTCAACCCCAGTCGAACTTGCTTCTTGTCTTCACCTCGGTGAGTGTGCCAAATGGGTGGATCACATGTGTGTGCAAAATGGCATGCATGCTGCTGAATTACCTTGCATGTGGTCAACAACACTACTCACCTTGTCTACTTTGTGCCAGCTGTTAGGATGGATCTATAACTTGTGCGAGCATAGTTTCATCCGTTTGTGTATGTTGTGCCCCCTGTTGTACTTGTTCCTGCTACAATTCATTCTCTCGTCTATGCAGCTCCTATTCTTCCTTGAGTTTCTACTTCATCACATGCAACTCCTTCTATGTCCCGTTCTCTGACTTTGCACGATCTTCATGTCGCGTCGTCACCTCATAACCTCAGTCTCCAAAGTTGATTTCATCACAAGTGGATCTTCTTGAGCTTGCAACTTTGTTCTGCCTCCGTGTTGTCATCAACCTTCCTCTTGCATTCATTGTGTGTAGGTGTGTTGCCTTCTGCTACTATTGATGGTGTTGCTACCATATTATTTTGATGTCATTGTCTAAGAATAACTTGATGTCTTCTTAGGTAGGCGAGCTCATAAACTCTTTCTTGGTTGCAAACCCTGTTGTGTTCTACTTATGTTGCTGAGAGATATATGAAAACCTGTGAGGCCTGGAGGCATAGAAACAATCATGGCAAGAAATCTATCAGTCGAAAACCAAAAAAAAAATAAAGGACTCCCCCCTATCTATCTAGCTATCTATCTAGCTATCTATAGAGAGATAGTAGCGAGGGTAGGTGGACTTGCAACATACCTATGTGATTGATCATGAAGATTGCGCAATTTTCGTCGGGAGGTTGGGAGACTAACTACCAAAACTGTGTAAGGCACAATATGGGCTATTAGGAGGCTGACTGACTAATGGAACTGTGCAATGCACAATCCAGCCTGGCTTGCTGAGGATTGAAACTACACAATGCGCAATTTCAGTCAGCAGTGACATGCAACCAACAAACTTCATTGCACAGTTTCTGTGGCTAGAAGGACACTACCTCCAAGAATTGCGTAATGCAAGTCTGGAGGTCAGTGTTGGGCTAGACTTGCGCAATTTCTGGAGGGAAGGCAGAGCCTTCGTTTCCAGAAATTTGTAGTGTTAGCTAGGCAAGGCACAGTCCGGGCCAAGGCAACCCAGACCGGATGAGGAGCAACTGAAAAAATTGAGAAGTTTGAATGCATGGTTAGATGAGTGAAAACAAGAGTGAATGATCATACATGCAAACAACAAGTGTGCAATTTAGGAAATGGGAAAGCATGCATGTGTATAAAGTGAGTCACCGCAACGATGACTGTTCATGCAAAATAGTGTCATACATGTGACAATAGGGAGATGTGAATGAAAACTGAAACTATGCTTCTACAAGCTAACATACAACAAAACGACAATTGGCACTCACTGAAATCAAGCAAACAACACTCACACAATACAAAACACAAAAAGGGACAGAAACACAGTTCAAGACATGCAAAGCGGGCCTACCCCAAAACAACTTATCTGAATGTGCCAGCAACTCCTAGATGCAATATGGGATGTCAAAGCTACAAGGTCAATGTGAGGGATGAGCTCTGTAGTGTCTAGTTGATGAGTTTCAATAAAATTGAAGTTGCGACGTGCATGCCACAAATCTAGGAAAAGTGACATTTGGCGGGAGGTTTCTTAAATGATCCTTGCATCTAACCTCCAACTACTAAAAATATATCCCTAAATCAAGGGATTCCTTTGCATGCTACCTTGGGAGAAGCAGTCCATGTATGAAAATTAGTTTTTCTCGGTCCCAAAGGGAATCGATCAACTTGAAGGCACATGCAAACACCTACTTGACTGATGGGAAATTTTGCATTTCTGGGAGGGATCTCGGTGGGCTGCCCAGAGGGACTGTGCAATTTCTGGGTTGAGCAACTGAGTGCTACCCATAATTGCACAATTTCTGGGCTAAGAAATCCTACTAAGAAAGATTGCGTAGTTTTTCTAGTGAAGCTTGAAAGGCAGAATTGCGCAATTTTGGAGCCGAGGAAGTTTCCAGTTAGGATTGCACGATTTCTGGAGGGAAGGTTGGTTCCCCTCCAAAATTGCACAATTTCTTGAGGGAGATGCTCACCCTATAGCTAGACAAAGTCTAGAGAAACAACCTTTGAAGGGGATGCAACAAGCTATCATGCACATGCTGGCAATATCCTAGAAAACCACTAAAGCTCATGTACTTGAAAGTGCAAGACATGCTGCTGAAGATGGTTGGTAAGGAGGCTCCAAAATGAAGCTAAGGCAAAATTTTGGAGGGTGGTTGTAGCTGCTACAACAAGCATCCAAGATAAGAGTAGGCAAGAGGATGAATATTCTTTGAGGGTTGGTAACCCAAGATAAGAATAGTGCTAGAAGGTCATACTCAACAAACACCGGGGTGGGTATGTACCTTGAAAGACAATGATGAAGGTGTCTATAGTCATTGGTCTCGCCAACATTGTGCTTTGATCTAATGAGAGATAGAGATGCTAGTCAAGGCCTCACTATGGAAACAATGTTGGTTACTATGATGCTATAATAGATGGATTGCCAATCTGATTTCCCTTATGTGAATTCTTTAGATCGAAAATGGCCAAACACCTTGTAATGATTTATGAATACCTCCCTAGTTAAGAGGGAGTGTTGAAGAAAGTGTAACTAGGTTTGGCCTTCATAAATGTAATTTTGATCTTTGTACTTGTAAAAGAAAATAAATATTAATTTTGTAAATTATAGAAGTGAGTTACTTTCTCGATGCATAGGTCTAGCACATGTCAAAGTTCTATAGGGTAGTCAAAGAGTCAAAATAAATATTGAAGACCCTTAAGTGCATGCTACACCATGTATGTTTGTGTATTAGAGTCCAAGAAATACATTGAAGCAAGGTCACAAGCCTCCTCCATATGTCAACATCATAAAAGGAAGCAATCCAAATTATAGGGATCAAGTCAACCTCAAGTTGGCCTAATAGGAGGGGGGAAATCCTATATAAAGGGTTGTACAACATCACAAAAGAACCATCATCTCATCTCTAAAATCAATGAAGAAGGAATATGAGTAAAGGGTATAGGAAGGACGAAGAAAGGTGTCTCTAGTGCAGAGAAGAAGGAAGGAAGAAAACCAAGTATTATAGGGTTGTCTTAAGGCATATTATAGTCACACGTGTGAAGGAAGGGAGACTCTCTCTATTGTCATAACAATCCTCCTATTGCAGTCATACAAAGAGAATTGGTTGGGCTAGGAAAGAGTGCCTATTAGACCTCTTACTCAAGCGAAGAAGGAGACTACTCAAGCAAAGAAAAGAGAAGGATTCAAGCACTATTTCGTGAGGAAATTCTCTCACATTTTTGAAGAATTAGGGCCACACTAATGCCACATTAGATTTGAAACTATATCAAAAGAAAGAGCTCAATTGGATAAAGTATAAGGTCCTCTTCCTAAGTGAGAAAGTTTACAAAGGAAAAGAGAGAAATATATCTTCTAAGGCAAGCGTAACTAGGGTTTCTATTAGTTGCTAGAAGAAGAACATAGTGAGAGGATGAAGTGCCGATAGAAGGAGGACAAAGTGATGCAAAAGGAAGTGATCTTAGATCAAAGGAAAAATGTTTGATTTGTGATTGGAGGATCTTCTTTTCAAGGGTCTAGGGTTTGGCATTTGTCAATTGAAGCTTCAATAAGAGAAATTTGAAGAAGGCTTTTCTTCTCTAGGAGAGAGAGGTTTTTCCCTGGCTGAGAGCCAACATCTTGTGTTTTTGTCTCTTATATTTTTGGTAACTATTTTATGAAGTTAAAGAGCATACAATAATAATAACAAGAAGAAGATTGTGTTAACAATAAAAGTAAAAGTACTTCACAGATTGTTATCATTGCTAGAAGAATCTCATCATAACTCAGATGCCCTAGATTCTTCAACAATACATGTACTATAGGAAACTAAATAATGTGACCATCAATAATAAGTATCCTTTTCCAAGAATTGATTATCTATTTGATCAGTTAAAGGGAGAAACAACCTTCACCAAGATTGACTTGAAATCATGTTATCATCAAGTGTGTATTAAATATGAAGATATCCATAACACAACATTTAGAACCAGGTATAGGCATTACAAGTTTGTGGTAGTGCCCTTTAGGTGTACTAATGCCCCTGCAACTTTAATGTGCTTGATGAATAGTGTGTTGCACCCTTTCCTGGATATATTTGTAGTGGTTTTTGTCGATGAAATTTTGGTATATATTCAAATACGAAGGAGGAACATGAAGAGCATTTGGCCACAATAATACAATTTATAAGAGAGCATGAAATTTATGCAAATCTTAGTAAATGCTATTTCTTCCAATCAAAGATCTATTATTTTGGACGCATTGTCCCAAAAGAGGGAGTAACAATTGATCCAAAGAAGGTTAAGGCCATCATGGAATAGCGAAACTCTAAGAATGTGTCTAAAGTTAGGTCCTCTAGGGGACTGGCAAGCTATTACAGGAAGTTCATCAAGAACTTCTCCAAAATTGGCCACCCCATTACTACATTACAAAATTAAGGGAATAAGTTTGAATGGATGGATGATTGTGTAACAAGCTTTGATCAACTGAAGAAGTTGTTAACCTATGCACCAATTCTAAGCATAACAAATCCTGAGAAGGATTTTTCCATATGCACATATGCTTGCACAGAGGAACTAGGTAGAGTTTTGATGAAGTAAGTCCAAGTGATCTATTATGAATCTTAGAAGTTGAATGAGCAAGAGAAAAACTATGTAACTCATTATTTGGAACTGAATGCCATCATCCTACATTGAAAATGTGAAGACACTATATCATTTCCAGGACATTTACTCTAATGGTTGATCATGTAGGAATGTATTATTTGTTTGATTAGCTTAAATTAAATGGAAGGAAAGCTAGATGTATCGAAATGCTCAACAAGTTTTATTTCAAGATCAAATACATCAAAGGAAAAGAGAACAAAGTGGCTAATGCACTCAGCAGGCGAATGAAAATAAACCATATAAGAGTTGTAAGTTCGTATGGAACAGATCTTGAAGAAAGGATAAAAAATGTAGGGAATTAAGATGAAAAATATCAACAACTAATGGAGAAATTGTAGCAATAATATCAGTGTGATTAGGATGAGCATTATTGCCTCTCAAAAGATGGGCTTATTAGATTCAAGAATATAACATATGTGATAAATGAGGGAAATCTAAAGAAGATGATATTGAAGGCTTTTCATGCAAATCCATATTTGGATCACCTAAGGTATCAAAAGACTCTAACATCCATCAAGAAATTTTACCATTAGTCCGATTTGAAAAAGGAGGTGGTTGATTTCATGTCCAAGTGCATAGAGTGTGAAAAAGGTTGAGTGCAAGCATCCAACTGGCTTATTATAGCCCATTCCCATTTAGAATGGAATTGGGAGGTGCTTTATATGGACTTTATTGTAGAGCTTCCAAATACTTCTAAACAACATGATTCCATCATGGTAGTGGTTGAAAAGTTAAGCAAGGTGGCTCACTTTGTAGTTGTTAAGTCTACAAATTCAACAAGTGAAGTGGCTCTAATTTTCATTAACTTAAGATTATGAGATTACGTGGAGTTCCCAAGAAGATTATCTTAGATAGAGATTCCAATTTCACTTCAAAATTCTAGAGATATATATTTGCATAAATGGGAAGTAAGTTGGCATTTAGCACATCTTACCCTACAAAAATTGATGGGAAAATAGAAATAACTAACATAAATCTTGAGGATGTGATAAGAATGTATGTAATGCACTAGCCAAGAAAGTGGGAAGAATATCTTCCACTTGTAGAATTTGCATATAAAAATGGGTATCATGAATCACTGAAAATGAGCCCATTTAAATAAATCTATGGGAGGAGTTGTAATACTCCTATCAGCTGAAATGATCAAGTGAATAAGATTCTTATTATGTAAAATTTTCAGATTATTCTATGTTGTATCAATTACTTTAGCCCAATTCAATACTTCAAGTATAAATCTTTCCAAATACAATTGTCTTTCCATTCATACAAAATAATTAAAGATAGAACAATAAATGTAATGATAAAGGAGACAATCAACACATCAACAAGAGAAACTAGATTTGGTCAAAGACCAGGGAAAAAACCCATTAGGGGGAAAACCATTTGAAAAAATATTCTTCTATTAGATTGTGACAAAATGTTTAGAATAGAGTACAATGAGCCCAATACAATATCATTCAACAAAAAAATCCAACAATATTTATAAATATGTTTCCAACATCAAAATATATCAGAGACAACTTTTCTCGTCTACGATAAACTACGACCAACTTCAGTCCTTGGTCAAATCTGAGTCAAACTTCTAGATCGCATGGATAAAGAGTTTTGTGTGCGACTGAAGGTTTACAGTTTCTCCCTTGAGCCTAGTATGCATGTGACTATGGTTTAATTTCCCTTATGGAAAGCGAGTGACTATATCCCAAAACCCTAAAGTAGATGCGAGCCTCAGACCCTATAATTTCAGACCTTTGCAAACCATTGTTGTCTTCCTTATCTCATACCTATGTGAGTAAATCATTGAAGAAGAGAACAAGAAGATGATTGGTGATATCTAAATGAGTGTGAGGTCACTTGTATTTATAGGTTTCCATGGGAGTCCAATTTGCTTTGGGTCTGACCTTGTCCAAATGTGAATATGTGGGCTTTTCTTCATAAGAACACTTTCCCTTATCCGATTTGAGTGATCTTTAGGTTGATTTTGGTCCTATTGAAAAGAGAAATCCAATTCCATCATCATATCCATCAAATGAGTTTTCTAAAGTGTAATTTGACCATAGTTTCATATTTTTAACACTCCCTCTCAACTAGGGAGAATTCCACTTGTTAATATCTATCCATTGATCAACATGTCATCCTATCATCATGTGTCTCATCTTTGCTCAACTCTATCTACTGAAACATTCTCAAATCTAAAGAAGAAGAATTAGGGAGAACTAGCTTCCATCCTTTATAATTTCAGAGAGCATATCTCAATCTAAAAACAATATCAAGGAGCACATATCAACCTAGAATCTCACGAGGGAGCTAAAAATCTATAGCCCCATATAGAGAAATAGGTGATATAAGGGAGCACATCTCAACCCATCCTATTTCTCATTGATCTTCCCAACAATGACCCTCAAGAGTCATGTGGTAGAACACTTGCATCATAATCCCAACAAGTCGAGCTTGTGGGTATCATGCAAACTGGGGTATACTCTATAAAGACCAAGATAGGGGAGAAACATATCCAACCCTATGGTTAACAGATAGGGTAGAAACATCTATGACCCTATTGTCGAGAGATCACTCAACCCCAAGATCCCTCTATCTCAATTCCTCACCCTAGAAGCTCAGTCATGGGGGAATAGTTGGCTCAATGCTCTCGATTTACAATTCCCCTTATCAAGAGGGGTCAAATCCATCAATATAAGCTTCTCTCTGAAGGCCAAGAAATTCCCTTTCAAAAAATCATTGGTGAAAATATATGCAATCTTCTCATCTGTCGATATGTGATGGAGTCGAACAGCTCCTCTTTGCACCATGTCTTGAATGAAGTGATATTGAATCTATATGTGCTTGGACTTGTCATGAAATATAATATTTTCTACCAGACAGATTCCACTCTTTTTGTCAAAATATATTACTGTAGTATCTAGGACTTGCTCAAATAGCTCCCTAAAGAGCTTCCTTAGCCAAACTACTTCATAAACAACCATGCTAGTGACGATAAAATCTGCTTCAGTGGTACTCAATGCTATAGACTTCTGCTTCCTTCTCATCCAAAATATCATGGTAGATCCAAGGCTGAAACAATATCCAAGTGTACTCTTTCTGTTGACAATGTTTCTTGCCCAGTCAACATCGATGTATCCATGACATCGAACTGTGGTAGAATATCTCAGATCAAGTGTGATAGTCCCATGCACATATCTCAAAATGTGTTTGGCAGCGATCCACTGTGCATGGAGAGGTTCAGCCATGAATTAACTGAATGTATTCACTGCATAGCATATGTCCAGATGGGTGTTCACTAGGAACATCAAAGCCCCAATCAACTCTCTATACTCAGATGGATTTGCCAAATTGGGTCCTGCAACTTCTCCACTTAAATTCTTGAAGTTCATTTCCATTGGTGTGGGTAGTGACTTGCATTTTTTCATTCCAAATATTTCCAACAACTTCACAACATATTTTCCTTGTGAAAGGAACATATTTCCAGGCATTTTCCATACCTCTAAGCCTAAAAAGTAGTGCATGAGTCCAAGGTCCTTCATCTCAAATTGAAAGGCTATCTCCCTCTTGCACTCGATCACCAGAACATTTCTACTTGTAAAGAATATATCATCAAAAGATAAAACCAAAATCAATTGCATAGCATGGACTACCTTGAAGTAGAGGTTGGGATTGACATTGCTTCTTGTGAATCCTAAATTCATAAATTAATTGTCTATGTGGGAGTACCATACTCTGGAGTCTTGATTCAAACCATACAATGCCTTCTTCAACCTGCAAACATGTGTATTTCGATCCTATAATTTAAATCCCTATGGTTGCTCAACATATAGTTCTTCTTGTAACATGCCATGGAGGAATGCAGTATTCACGTCCATCTAATGAAGGGTCCATCCTTAACTTGCAACAAGGGAAACTATCAAATGGATGGTTGTATATCAAGCTACAGGTGCAAATATATCATCATAATATTCTCCCTCTTTCTGGAAGAAACCTCAAGCCACAAACCTTGCCTTGTATTTTTCAATGCTACTATCAATTCCATGTTTGATCTTGAATAGCCACTTCAAGGTCACCACATATTTCCCTTTCGGTCTCGGCAAAAAATCCCATCCATTATTCTTCATAATTGATTCATATTCTTCAGCCATAACATCTTTCCAAACCTATTCTTTTACGACTTCTTCGAATGTGGGAGGTTTGGCTTGGATCATAGTGCTCATGGGTGCAACATATCCCAGGTACCTGCATGACTTCTTCCTTTATCTAAATGATATTCAAATGGGAGCTCATCTCTCATCATCCTATAATGTGTCTCGAAGCCAATGTGGCCTCTTCCTAGTGGAAGGATCACATGGAGGAGGATATAATGGATCCATGGGCTCCATGGGATCATTAACAACATTTATCTCAAATTCGGGCACAACAAGACTATCCAAAATATACATATCATCATTCTTCTCAAGAGGAGGAGACAGAAGAAGGATTTTCCAAGGGAAACATCTTTATCGAATGTTACATCCCTAGTAATCTCAACCTTCCTTTGACCAGGAATATATATTCTAAATGCCTTAGAATTTTCACAATATCCAAAAAATGTACCTTTTCTTCCCATGGCTTCCAACTTGTTTCTTTTGTCCTTCGGCACATGAAAGTATACGGGGAAGATAAAAACACAAAGATAGCTAACATTGGGCTTGACACATGTAAAAACTTCTTTGGGGGTATTGTTTTTCCAATTCTTGATGAGACATCTTATTTTGAACATATACAACAACATTTGTTGCTTATCCTCAAAGGAAATTCAGAAAATGTTGATCATGGTGCATGGCATGAGTGACTTCTACAATAGACTTTTTATTCCTTTTAGCTACCCCATTTTTGTTTGTAATTATAAGTCACAACCATTTACTTGTTGATACATTCTTTCTTGAAAAAATAAATGAATTCATTCGAAATGTACTCTCCACCATTGTCAGACTTGAATATCTTGATTTTTTTCCCTGTTTGACTTTTGATGAAAGCTTTGAAATCTGTGAGCATTTCGAAGGTTTCATCCTTGTGCTTCAAATAATATATCCATGTATTTCTTGAAAATTCATCAATGGAGGTGATATAATAAATATGACCACCAAGAGATTGTGTAGGAATTGGACCACCCAAGCCGGAATGAATGAGATGGAGGATGTCATTTGACTTGTTCTCACTGGAGGGGAATGGTCCCCTTGTCTTCTTCCCACTAGCACATCTATAAATTTTCCATTATGTTGGGCTTGAACCTTGGGAATCCTTGAGACCAATTTCTCCAATTTCAGAAGAGCATCATAATGTAGATGGGCCAATCTTTGGTGCCATAGCTCACTCAAATGATTAATATCATGGAATAATACTAGAAGTGGTATTATAGTAACCTTGTAGAGTCCTTCATATCTTGATCCTAATGTGAATACATCTCTCATAGGTGATCCAATAGGCCAAGTAAGAACCTTTCCCCTGATGAAGGAAATCATCATCCCTTTGTCTTCCAAAGTAGATATTGATACCAAATTATTCTTTAACCCTGGCACACACTTCACCTCATGGATAAAAATAGATTCTCTTGAATTCAAATGAAATTTGATGGACCCAAAATATTTAACAGGGTGAGTGGAGTTATATCCAAGAATGATTTCCAAATTTGAATCCCTCTCCACCAAATTAGAGATAACTTCCTTATAATGAGAGAAGTGATGAATGGCTCCACTAACATTCCTTTTGTCATATTTTCTTCTTTGATCATCAAACTTGTTGTTGCTTCTAGTGTTGTAACATGAACCGTTTTTCTTCTCAGGGAAATCTCAAGCATATTGAACCTTCTTTTGATAATTGTAGCATTCAATTTGAGATGATGTTTTATCATTCCTCCTTTTTGTATCTCGAGGTGGAGGCTTTCTTGATGGGCTTCCTTTTCCTTCCTTCTTTTTATTTTGAGTGACGAATGCAGCAAGTTCTCCTTCTTCATGCTTTTGAATCCTTCCTCTTGATATCATACCCGATTCTTCTTGAGTGAGTTTTCAAACTATTTCATCAAATGACAGGAGGACATTGTTGTTTCTTATGGTAGTGATGAAGGTTTCCCAAATAGAAGGGAGACTTCTTAGAGTTACGATCACCAATTCCCTGTCATACACAATTTCCCCAAATCTTTGCAATTTATCTCTAAGGCAATATATCCTCATAATGTAGGATTGCAGAGACTCTCCCTTGTTCATTTTCATGTCTTTGAGTTGATATTTGAAGGATATGAGTTCATTCAAGTTGTTGACTTCATACATGCTAGCTATCTTATAATACATATCTTTAGACCTTCTCAAATTTCCAATATATGCAAGTAGATTGTCTTGTAAACCATCAACCATACTTTTATTTTCTTTTAACTCACCTTTTATGCTTGTTCCTAGAAAAAAAAAAATCATTCTTTGGAGGCTTGGGTACTTTTCCTTGAAAGTAATCCAGAACATCATTTTTATTAACTATGATCTCCAACCTGACTTTCCATGCAACAAAATTAGATGAGTCACCCAACTTTTCATTTTCCTTGAAGAAGGAAGACACCTTGACTTGACTAGATTAGATCCTTCAAATTTCCAAATATGATTTCTTCTATGCTTGTCTCCTTTTGGGCTTGTCCTTCACCTTAGCTCTAAAAACATGTTAATTTTTTAGATTGTTCTATGTTGTATCAATTAATTTAGCCCAATTCAATACTTCAATTACAAATCTTTCCAAATACAATTAGTATTTCCATTAATCAACAATAATTGAAGATATAAAAATAAATGAAATGAAAAAGGAGACAATCAACACATCAACAAGAGAGACCATATTTGGTCAAAGACCAAAGAAAAACCCCACTAGGGGGAAACCCTTTGAAAAATATTCTTTTATTAGATTTCCATAAAATGTTTAGCAGAGAGTACAATCAGCCCAATATAATATCATTCATTAAAAACACCCAACAATATTCAAAAATATGTTTCTAGCATCAAAATATATCAGAGACAACTTTTCCTGTATGCAGTCAACTTTAGTCCTCGTCAAATCTGAGTTAGAATTCCCAGTCGCATGGATGAAGAGTTGTGCATGCAACTGAAGGTTTCCAGTCGCTCCCTTGAGCCTATGATGTGTACAACTATGGTTGAATTTTCCCTGTGGAAAGCCAACAATTATAGCACAAAACCAAAAAACATATGTGAGCCTCATACCCTGTAATTTAAGACCTTTGCGAACCTTTTTTGTCATCCCTGCCTCAGATGTGTGCGAGCCAATCAATGAAGAAGAGAAGAAGAAGATGGTTGGTGATATCCGAATGAGCTTGAGGTCACTTGTATTTATAGGTTTCCATGGGAGTCCACTTTTCTTTGGGGTTGACCTTGTCTAAATGTGCCTATGTGGGCTTTCCTTCATAAGTACACTTTCCCTTATCTGATTTGAGTGATCTTTTAGTTGATTTTGGTCCTCTTAAAAGGTAAATTCAATGAAATCATCATCTCCATCAAATGAGATGTGAAAATGGAATTTTACCATAATTTCATATTTTTAACATCTTGAGCCTAATATCTTGAAGGACATGGAATAGGAGATGCAAACCATCAAAAGGCATTTAAAGGTGGCATAGGATAGGAAAAAGAGCTATGTGGACCAACATAGGGTTTAGAAATAGTTCCAAATTGCGGAACATATCTTCCTTCTAGTTAGAACAAAGAAGAGCTCCTTAAAATATGGGTCATGTCCCAAGTCAACACCATGATTTTGTGGGCCATTTGAAGCGCTCGAAAGGATATGGACAATGGCCTATAGTTTGGCCTTACCTCCATCATTAATATTTCATGACGTATTTTATGTTTCGTCGGTTAAAATATATGTGTATGATGCTAATCATGTAATTGATTGGCCTATGCAGTTATAGGTAGAACCAGAGGAAGAGTTCCAACCAAAACCTCTATGTATACTAGATCAGAGGCAATAAATGGTACATAATTTAGCAATAGAGAAAGTCAAAGTGAAATGGAGGCACTTTGTGCCTAAGGAATCCATATGGGAAATGGCTGACCAAATGTGGGAAATATATCCGTTCTTATTTAATGAGTAAAGAAAATGTAAATACATTTTAAATGTTGTACATATTTGTATGTATAAAGCTCCATATCATTTATGCTTGTTTTTTAAGCATGTGATGTTTTGTAATTCAACAATGAGAACAATGTTCGCTCAAGGGGGGAGGGGACTCTGACAATCCCTGTTTAATATTCCCTCATTGTAAATAATTATAACTATTTAAAAAGGTTGAGAGAAAGGAAACAAATTCCAGTTGTTTGGGGAGGGAGATTGCTTGAGGAATTGGTGAAATTAATTGAAAAAGAATAGGACAAGCCCAAGTGTCCTTCAACTCTAACAATAAGGAAATAGGAAAAAACATTAAAGAACAAGAACAAGATGCATTATCCAATGCGGGTTGACTACGTGGAGCCTTGGAAAAAAAGAATAGACTGTTGATCTGTTGAAAAGGCATGAAAACAAGTTGATGAGGGAGATGGAGAATTCATTTGCATATGTGCAGTAGAGAGACAGAGAACGTTCTCACGCATGTGCAAAGGAAAAATTTGTAGTGTTGAACACTTGGAGAAATTTCTCTATGGGTCGTAGGTGTAAAAGGAGAGAAGCAATCTAAATCATAATGATTAAGCTCTAGAGAAAGTGAACCAGTCGAGGAACCCTCAAAGAGACTTGCTAGGTGAAAATAATATAGAGAGAAGTGGCTTCTTTGAAGGCTGAATAACCCACTAAGATCTTGTGGATTGATGAACTACTAGATTGGAAAGAGACATTCAAGTATTTGTGAGGGTTGATGAACCACCGAATATTACCTAGTGGTTGAAGCTCTGGTGTTTGACTTATTGATGAATTACTTGGAGAAGTGATCTATTTACCAAATAGTAACGTATCCACTAATTAAACTTCCTTTGATGTGGAACCTCTTCTCCTAAAAATGATTTGAGACTCTCTATTTTGTGGTATCTTATCTTGGATGTTAATCATGTTTGAAAATTTTGGAAAGACTGGGTGGAAGCTTATGGCAAAGTGACCATGTGACATCTTGTTTCAGCTGTCAATATAGGTTAAGTTTCCTCTCAAAAACACTCAAACTCAAGCACTAGAATCTAACTTGGGGGTGAAAGATACAAGTAAGTGTGGTTGTAGTTTATTTAAGTTTGGGTGGAGAGTTAGAATCCCAATCTCAATTCCCAGATCTTTAATAAGATAAGTATTATCTTATGTCTTTGTGCATGTAATTATCATGTCTTTGTTTATTGTGTTGAAACAATGTCATGATAATATTGAGAAGTGTTGTTTTGTTGCATGAATGAGGCATGCCAATTTCTTGTGTAAAGGTTTTAAGTAATGGATCATTTCCTATGGATATTGAGGTTGAAATTAACCCAAATTTCTCAAGTATGAAGAGATGGGAATTATTTGTTAATGATTAACTAATTACATGGGAATGTTTGAATTGCTGGCCACTGCGTTAATGAATTTCTCATGTTACGTGGCACATGACGAGGAAGTTGTGATTAAGTTTGGAATCACCCCGACGTTTAAGATCAGTGACATCACCCCAGATCCTGTACCCCAAAATTTTTGTATGGAGACCATGGTAGATGTTAGAACCTAGCTCAACCTCAGGCTAAAGGGAGACAATCTTAGGATAACCACAAACCATGTTGAACTTGGTAGCTAGCCCTACCAGGTCAGGAGAGGGCTCTCTCCTTGTCAATCTCAGTTAAGATGACTGCAATTACAGCTTGAAATGATTGAAATGAAATTATATTTTAGGCTAGGCATAGTAGCTCAAGGGTTTTTGGTTGATTTGATAATTGGTTGCTGGATCAAATGGAGCAAGCAGCTTTGAGTCCGGGAATTCAAATCAAGGATACAAACATGTTCTGTGGGGTGAGGTAGACAAGGGTTTATGTACTAGAAATGGGATGAGATGGTAGATTTAAGACTGTTGAGGAGTTGAGGAGGGCATGCAAAAACCATGAATCCTCTTAAAACTGTTGAAAACATAGAAAACCAAATGCATTCCCAAGACAAATCACTGTAACTTAGTGTATTTTGCCTATTCACCTTGATTCATTTAGTTGAGAAGAGAAAGAGAGATTTGGATACATATAAAACATAAGAAAAACTCATTACAAAGAAGAAACAATACATAAACTCAATGTCACAAGAATCCCACAAAAATAGCTGTAAAACCTGGTCTTATTCCTTGCCAAGCTGCAGATACAAATGTACAATGAGTGCTACCACTTCCACCAGACTCCAACCCTTGAAAATGACTGAAAAAAGACATCATATAGACCTCAAAACCATCTAAGCTATCCATCAGGGGTTGAATCCAGGAGAAAAGGGGTGGTTTCAACCATATCTAAACTAGGAACACAAAAGTAGGCAGTGGAACAACTTGCCTCTAAAACCAAGGAAACCAATTCATTCAGCTCAAAACCACCTTTGACTTGATGTATCTACCCTATCAAGTGTTTCACATCCAAAATTACATCAAGTTACATCATTTACCATGCTAATTTCACCAAGAGAGAAAGAAAAAGTCAACTATAGAGAAAACTCGGCGAAATTTGGCTTTTCTAGCAAAAACTAACAAAATTCATTTAATGTGCAGCGCCACTTTATAGGTCATTTTAAGGTCTTCCACTCATCCAAATCAGGCCCAAGATGGCTTGTTGAAAAGCCCTACCTATCTAGTTTTTGGAACAATTTTAATTTCTTGATTTGGAGGTTATTTTCCCCTCCAAAAGTTGATTCTCCCAAGACTGCTTTCTATGGGTCAAAAAAGTGGCTAAGAGGGCATTTTTGGGTGTTTTTTGCCCTTTTGGTGACCAAGATCTTGCCCAAATCTTCTCAAAATTTTTGGGTTTTCTTATTTTTTTTATGCTGATTCCAAATATGCAATCCATTTTGTAAGAAGGTGTCCTGCCACTGCGCACCTATTAGGTTTTCCTGTTTTTCTAATTTCAAAATTTGAAAATGACAAAAAAACTCAAAATTGCCACAAATTTGGTACAAAGCACCCTCAAGCACTGTTATGATAAGCTAAGAAGACATCAACAAGAATTTCTAATTTGTTCTTCTCCTTGTTCCATTTTTCACCAATGTTTGGGATGTCTGTAGCCTCTGAAATGATGGCAGGTGATAGAGTGAAAGTGACACTAGCAAGTTGTACTTCATTATTGTCTAAGTGTGACACAAATAGCCTTGATAATCATGGTGATATTTGACCCTCTCCACCATTTCACAAAATTCATAACAAGACTGGTGCTGGAAACATGTGATGGAAAAGGGACAAGCAAGTAATTCTCTAAGGCTAATGGGCTTCCTACCTATTTATCTTTCCTCCTTTGTGAGGTCTCCTCCGCTGCAAGTTTAGTTCCCTAGAACTGTCACTGAGGGTCTCTTCCCCAGTCTCATAATCACTATCCATTGTATTATTTGATTGTATATGCTTGTGGGGAAATAAAGATAATGTAGGTGAATAATGAGTATGAAGAGATTTTCAAAAGAAAGGGAATGAGAGAGAGGAAATAGGGATATGAGTGAGATTTGATAGAGCGCAGGGTTTGAGGGAATAGGGTATGAAGGGGATGACTAGGGTTTTGATCATTGAGGGTATAGGGTTAAGGTAAAGGGTTATGTACATAAATAGGGTTTTAGGGAAGTGTACATGAGGGAATGGGAATGGGAATAGGAAGTGTGTGTAAGGGTTTAGGGTTTTAGGAATAGTGTATAATTTTGAGAGATTATGTGTGGGAATAGGGTGTATGTAGGATAGGGTTTATATGGGGGGTAGGGTTTAGGGATAGTGTAGGGTTTGGGAAGTTTGTATGAAGGGATGAGATCTAGGGAAGTTTATATGAGGGAACAAAGTTTAGGGAGAGAGTGAGAGGGGTGTAATAGGATAGAGGGAATAGGGTTTTATGGGGACAACAAATGGATGAGATATGACAACAATCTATGAATGAGCTTTAAAGTTTATGAGAGGCTTTGGTGAAAACTAGGGTTTGGTTTTTGATAAACACAATTACCATAGACTGATGCAAAAAAACCCTTTTTCAACAAGAATAATTGTGATACTTGTTAAGAGGCAAATTTGGAGAATTAAGGCAAATTTGAGTGATTTGGGTTAGTTTTTGGGAGGGTTCAATAGGTGTACAGTTCCCTCCAATAGGTGTGTAGCGCCAATTTAATGCATAGCGCCAATGTTATTTTGCACTGGGAGGAACCATCCAATGCGCAACGCCAATCCAAGTGCACAGTGCCTTTTTGCATACCACTTTTGGAGGCCTTCCTAGAGTCCAAATTGGGAACGAGATAGCTCGTTGGAAATCTTATTGAGTATATTATTCAAAACATCTTTAATTTTTGAATTTGAGTTCATTTTCCCTGTCAAAAGTCAAATCTCCCAAGACTGGTCAAAATGTGCAAAATGAGGCTGCTTAAATGCAGAGTGCTATTGTAGTATACTTTTGAAGGTCTTTCTCAACTCCAAATTGAGCTCATGATAGCTCATTGGAAATATATTTGTGTCTAGTTATCATTTGACTCATCAAGCAAGTAATTTGGCCAACCACACTAGGAAAAATATTGATTTTTCCAAGGCCACTTTAGAGGTGCATTAACTCTCCTGAGGCAACTTGTATTTTTGACATTTCTTTAAAATCATGACACCTGTGTAAAAAGTGAAGGGTGGTTTTCTTCCTTGGCCTATTATGGACAAAAACCTCTCTCACGTTTTCCAAATTCATTTTGTCTTGCTCAGAAACAAAAACCCTAGGAGAGGGAAATGTGCCTTACCTGAGCACAATAGAAGCACAAACAAGGTGTAAAATGACACATTGGAACCTGAAACGATGATGAAAACTCTTTGAATGATGGTACACTCAGTCGAATGGTGACATGAACCAACAATTGGAAAACTTTCAAAGGAGTGAAAACAAATCCTAGACCTAATACCTAATGACCAAATTTTACTTGAAGGCTCACTGAAATGACAAAATTTGACTTTGACACCTTAAAATCACTTTGTAAGAGCATGTTTGATCACTGGAGGAAGGCTTCAAATACTGACGCTAACATTGGCTCCAATGGGGATGGTAGTTGCTTGGAGGTGCCAAGAACCGCAGATCTTTGGGAAAGCAGACTAGTGCCTTATCCATTGGGCAATATGAAGTCAGTAAACTCAAGCTATAATTACATGACTGAATACTGATGACTCAAAGGCACAAACTGACTTGAAATTGACTAAATACTAAAACACAAGTGACAAACTGGAAAATATGCTCAAAATGGAGCTTATTCAATAAAACCTACTCTAACTATTCCATTCATCACCTAATCAAGTGAAATGAAACAACCAATGCAACCAAGTAAGCATTATGGATGTTGTTTGCATTCTTCACAAGTGCTTTCTTATGAACCATAAGAGAGAACTACTGAAAAGCAACTCCCATGAAAACTTGTAAATAGATCCAAATTTTCCCAAATTGAATAATATGGATTCTCTATCTGACTCCAAAAATACTGCATAAGGATCTTGAAATTCATGTGAACTAGGACTTAGCTCATCCAATGGAATACTTTTCTTCTCCTCATACGATGAATGCAAACTTTCATCTGAGCTTTGCGACGAGACTCCTACTGAAAATGACAAAGAAACCGGCTGCCAGATCAAGTTTGTACCAATACTTTTTTCAAGCTCACAGGTAGCTAATGGAGAAGGACTTTGACTGCAAACATCATCCAACACATCAGCTATTGGACCGTGAAAAACTTGAAAAGACTGTTGTAATGCATTTTCTATTGGTTTTAATGAGATTGCATGATTTCTACAGGCTGCTCATTTGAAGATATACTATGCAAAATTCCCTTCAAAAACTGAAATGATTCAAAACAGAATGGTACGGAATCATCATCCATCATTTGATCATATGTTCCAGCTTCCAAGTCTTCATCTACAACTTGACAATCAATGGCATTCAAGGTCTCCAAATCTAGATAAGAGAAGTCTTGAACAAGGATCTCATTGCCCTCTAGATGGTCCAGATCAAAACTGATCGACAATTGATTTCTGATTGCATGAAAGTTGTCTCTGATGAACTAAAATGAAGTCAAACAAAAAGGCAAATATCCTTCACTTACTTCAAAATTTTCTGCACTTTCCTCCTCACTTCCATGGCTGATATGTAACGGCTGATCACTGTGTTCGAGTTGAAAGTGAACTTTCTCCTCCCACAAACCAGCTGCTGATTTGTCTGCAAGACTAGGTTCTGTTTGGAGAACATAATCATCATCATACTGATCAAACTGAGGCAAATCATCAGTATAAAACACATCATCAAGCATACATGCCATATCAACAAATCTCTCTTCTCGAGGATGATCTATAAAACAATCATTATCATATCTATGACAACTGGGATAAGAAAGAAAATGTTTTGAATCAACCACTAGTTCTTCTTCAATTAGCAAGCCATGGTCTTGAACATCATACTCATTCTTTGTGGTGATCTTTTGCATCATCTCTTCCATTGCACTTACCAAAATGTCGAGCTTTACCTCTAAAGATGTCAATTCCTCTGGATCTATGTCCTTCATCTCTTATTCCTTCAACTTTGCCCTTCTGATCAGGAGATTAGCCTCTACATCTACTGCATTGTTCTGCATCTCTTCAAGTGTCACAAGGTTCCTTTCTCTCAGCTAAAACTCCATTTCCAGATCAAAGGCTTCTAGGTAGTGCAAGAGAGCGGATCCAGGAGGAGGTCTTATATTAACAGGCATTGAACAATAAACTTAGTTAAATTTGGCAGAAAACTGTTGTACTGTCTCCCATGGTTGTCTTTTCAATTGGTTATACTCTTCTATAATCAAGAAAGGGTTTTTTCTGACCACCCACTTGTCAAGGAACACTTTGACGAACTGCTGGAAATCTAAGCTACTTGCATCAGGCAGGGTTTTGAACCAACTCTTAACTTTCCCTTGCAAAGAAAGAGCAAAAAGCCTAACACTGACATCCTCTTCATTGACTTCAAAAAGGTCGAGAAAAGACTCAAAATTCAATACATGTCTCTCAGCAGTGATGTTGTCACAATCACCATTGAATCTTGGTAGATAGAGGTAATTCTTTTTAGGGAAAGCATGGATTATAGGAGGTAAAATCAGAGGCTTGTATCAATCTGGAATTTTACAAGGTATAGGAATATGTACAGAAGGTGTAGAACCAATCTTGGTCTCTTTAGGCTCATCAGTTTGAAGATGGTCATCATAAGATTCGAAAGAATGGTCTTGATCAAGATCAAAGGCATGCAAATATTTGGTATTCACAATCTTCAAAGGGAAAGAATCAAATGTAGGTCTAGGATCTTTTTTCAAATACAATATACTTTGCAAGGCCTTCTTGATATTCTCTTGAAAAGAGAAGAAATAATTTATAACAAAGAAAATAATCTCTTGGATGAAATTCCAACTTGAATATCTGATCTTTCCATATTGTCCTTTCATGTTTCTGTTGGTCAGGTTTATCCTCCAATGGAGTCCTTGGATCTGATCTCGAAACTAATTTAGAGTTGCCAAGTGAATGATTTCAGCCTTCTGGTGTCTGATCGTTGTCCACCATCAACAATCAGATCTAAACTTGATACATTTTACTGAGGAACATAAAAATACATTCCCAGTACAGTCGCCACTATGTTAGGGCCTAACTCGACCTCAAGCTGAAGGGAGGCAATCTTAGGATAACCACAAACCACACTTAACCTGGTAGCTAGCCCTACCAAGTCGGGAGAGGGCTCTCTCCTTCTCAATCTCGGTTAAGATGACTACAATTACAGCTTGAGATGACTGAAATGAAATTATATTTTAGTCTAGTTATAGTAGCTCAAGGGGTTTTGGTTGATTTTGATAATTGGTTACTGGATCAAATGGAGCAGGCAACTTTCAGTCTGGGAAATCAAATCAGGGATGCAGACATGTTTTGTGGGGCGAGGTAAACAAGGGTTTATGTACTAGAAATGGGATGAGATGGTAGATTTAAGACTGTTGAGGAGTTGAGGAGGACATGCAAAAACCATGAATCCTCTTCAAACTTTTGAAAACATAGAAAAATAAATGCATTCCCAAGACAAAGCACTATAACTTAGTGTATTTTTCCTATTCACATTGATTCATTTAGTTGAGAAGAGAAAGAGAGATTTGGATACATATAAAACATAAGAAAAACTCATTACAAAAAAGAAACAATAAATAAACTCAATGTCACAAGAATCCCACAAAAATAGTTGTAAAACCTAGTTTTATTCCTTGCCAAGCTGCAGATATAAATGTACAATGAGTGCTAACACTTCCACCAGAGTCCAACCCTTACAAATGACTGAAAAAAGACATCATATAGACCTCAAAACCATCTAAGCTATCAATTAGGGGTCAAATCCATGAGAAAAGGGGTGGTTTCAACCATATCTAAACTAGGAACACAAAAGTAGGCAGTGGAACAGTTTGCCTCTAAAACCAAGGAAACCAATTCATTCAACTCAAAACCACCTTTGACTTGATGTATCTACCCTATCAAGTGTTTCACATCCAAAATTACATCAAGTTACATCATTTACCATGCTAATTTCACCAATAGAGAAAGAAAAAGTCATCTGTAGAGAAAACTAGGCAAAATTTGGCTTTTCTAGCAAAAACTGGCAAAATTAATTTAATGCGTAGCGCCAGAAATTTAATGCGCATCACCACTTTAGAGGTCATTTTGAAGGTCTTCCACTCATCCACATCAGGCCCAAGATGGCTTGTTGGAAAGCCCTACCTATTGAGTTTCTGTAACAATTTTAATTTCCTAATTTGGAGGTCACTTGCCACTCCAAAAGTTGATTCTCCCAAGACTGCTTCCTGTGGGTCAAAAAAGTGGCAGAGAAGGCATTTTTGGGTGTTTTTTGCCCTTTTGGTGGCCAAGATCTTGTCCAAATCTTCTCAAACTTTTTGGGTTTTCTCATTTTTTCATGCTGATTCGAAATATGCAAGCCATTTTGCAAGAAGGTGTCCTGGCACTGCACACCTATTGGGTTTTCCTGTTTTTCTAATTTTAAAATTTGAAAATGACAAAAAAACTCAAAATTGCCCCAAATTTGGTACTGAGCACCCTCAAGCACTGCTATGATAAGCTAAGAAGGAATCAACAAGAATTTCTAATTTTTTCTTCTCCTTGTTCCATTTTTCACCTATGTTTGGGATGCCTGTACCCTCTGAATGATGGCAGGTGACAGAGTGAAAACGACATCAACAAGTTGTACTTCATTATTGTCCAAGTGTGACACAAATAGCCTTGCTAATTCATGGTGATATTTGACCCTCTCCACCATTTCACAAAACTCATAACAAGACTGATTCTGGAAACATGTGATTTCAAAGGGACAAGCAAGTAATTCTCTGAGGCTATTAGGCTTCCTCCCTGTTTATCTTTCCTCCTTTGTGAGGTCGCCTATGCTGCAAGTTTAGTTCCCTAGAATTGTCATTGAGGGCCTCTTCCCCAGTCTCATAATCCTTGTCCATTGTGTTATTTGATTGTATATGCTTGTGGGGAAAGAAATATAATGCAGGTGAATGATGAGTATGAAGAGATTTTCAAAAGAAAGGGAATAAGTGAGAGGAAATAGGGATATGAGTGAGCTTTGATAGAGCGTAGGGTTTGAGGGAATAGGGTATGAAGGGGATGACTAGGGTTTTTAGAATTGAGGGTATAGGGTTAAGGTAAAGGGTTATGCATGTAAATAAGGTTTTAGGGAAGTGTACGTGAGGGAATGAGAATGGGAATAGGAAGTGTGTGTAAGGGTTTAGGGTTTTAGGAATGGTGTATAATCTTGAGAGATTATGTGTGGGAATAGGGTGTATGTAGGATAGGGTTTATATGGGGGGTAGGGTTTAGGGATAGTGCAGGGTTTGGGAAGTTTGTATGAAGGTATGAGATCTAGGGAAATTTATACGAGGGAATGAAGTTTAGGGGGAGAGTGAGTGGGGTGTAATAATATAGAGGGAATAGGGTTTTAGGGGGACAACCAATGGATGAGATATGAAAACAATCTATGAATGAGCTTTAAAGTTTATGAGAGGCTTTGGTGAAAACTAGGGTTTGGTTTTTGATAAACACAATTACCATAGACTGATGCAAAAAACCCTTTTTCAATAAGAATAATTGTGATACTTACTTGTCAAGAGGAAAATTTGGAGAATTAAGGCACATTGGATTGATTTGGATCAGTTTTGGGAGGGTTCAATAGGTGTGCAGCGCCCTCCAATAGGTGCACAGCACCAGTGTTATTTTGCACTGAGAGGAACCATCCAATGGGCAGCACCAATCCAATGCGTAGCGCCAGTTGAGAAGTGTGCAACGTCTTTTTGTAGACCACTTTTGGAGGCCTTCCCGGAGTCCAAATTGGGTGAACGATAGCTTGTTGGAAAGCTTATTGAGTCTAATTTTCAAAACATCTTGAATTTTTAAATTTGAAGTTAATTTTCCCTGTCAAAAGTCAAATCTCACACGACTATTCAAAATGTGCAAAATGAGGCTGCCTAAATGCAGAGTGTTGTTTCAGTCAACTTTTGAAGGTCTTCCTCAACTCCAAATTGAGCTCAGGATAGCTCATTGGAAAGGTATTTGTGTCTGATTATCATTTAACTCATCAAGCAAGTCATTTGGCCAACCACACTAGGAGAAATATTGATTTTCCCAAGGCCACTCCAGAGGTGCATTAACTCTCCTAAGGCAACTTGTATTTTTGACATTTCTCTAAAACCATGACACCTATGTAAAAAGTGAAGGTGGTTTTTCTTTCTTGGCATATTATGGACAAAAACCTCTCTCACGTTTTCCAAATTCATTTTGTCTTGCTCAGAAACAAAAACCCTAAGAGAGGGAAATGTGCCTTACCTTAGCACAACTGAAACACAAACAAGGTGTAAAATGACACATCGAAACCTACAACAATGATGAAAACACTTTTAATGATGGTACACTCAGTCGAATGGTGACATGAACTGACGCTTGGAAAAATTTGAAAGGAGTGAAAACAAATCTTATACCTAATACCTAGTGACCAAATTTTACTTGAAGACTCACTGAAATGACAAAATTTGACTTTGACACCTTAAAAGCACTTTGTAAGAGCATGTTTGATCACTGGAGGAAGGCTTCAAAGACTGACACTAACAGTAAAAATCTTGAGATTTATGTCTCGGGGTGGCTTTGCATGTGGGGCCCATTTAATGAGGACAAGTTTTGTGTGGCATAATGCTTTTACATATAAGTCAAGGGGTGAAGCTATATTGTAAGGCATACATCACCACTTAGCTCGAAAGGCCATTCCCGATAGTTTCAATGAGGAGTTGCACTGGAACCCACTGAGATTTTATTCCCAACGTGACACAACCATAGAGGGTCCACATTTGCGTACATTGAATATACATTGTTTTTATGTTATGGTTAAGAATTATGAGCCATGGAGAAGGGTTAATTCATGACCTATTATGAGCGGGTTGACAATTGCACATGGTTTGACTGGGTGCATGATTTGGAAAACCACATGGGCACCATGCGGCAGGTCAGTTGAATTTGCACTATTTGATAGGTCAATCTTTGAATGACCATATCTTTCAATTCAAGAGTTGGATTGCAGCAAATTTCATATCGTTGGAAAGGTCTTGACGAGACAAGCACAACGATATTATCCATCTTAAATCTTGAATAAGTTGAGAAAGATCTAAAAATTTAAACCCCATTTTCATAACTGGAATTTGGAGGTCAAGTCAGCATAGTGATTGCCTCCTACTACCCTTAGTTGGGGCTAGGGATGGAAGGGGTATGTTGTAGTGCCCTATATATGACTTATTTTGCGATTTATGACATTATTTATGGTCATTGAGCCCTAGAGGCCTAAATAAGGATATAAGGTCCTTATTTTCCTTCCTTATGATCAACACCTGAAGACACTTATCCCTAGTGTACAATACTTTGTAATGGTACCATATTCCACTTGGAGACCAAAATTTCCCTTTAAAGGGCTCATGTTACAACCATGGAAAATTTTCTTTAGAGACACATTTATAGTATAAGGTCTTTGTTTTTCCCTCTTAATTATTGTCAAAGCCATGAGATCCATCCCTATTGCATGAAGGATATTAATCATGTCCATATCCAACTTGTGTGCAAAAGATCCACTTTAAAGGGTCTATATTGTGGTTTGTGGCCTTAAGCCTGGCCATTTAGATGAATAATCTTAAGTCAAATCCTAATTCCCTTAATTTTTTCCTCAACCATGGTTCAAAACCCATCCCTAGTGCAATAACCTTATATCAACACCCATATTCCACTTTAAGAATAGTGATCTCCTATATAGGGCTTGTTTTGGGGTTTGGTACCTTACTCATGGCCCTTGTCCCTAGAAGCTTCATTTAGGGCCCAATGGATTTAATGTTTTCTCACACCCATTAAGGCCTTGAGACCCATCAAGGCATTGTAGGAGCAATCATATTCCACTTAAATCTCAAATATCCCCTTTAGAGAGTCCGTGTGGTTGTTACAAACAAGATCCATGTGGTGGTTAGAAATGGGTTATTAATGGCCCATGAACCTTAGAATTTTTGTTTGGAACCTAATTCCTCTATTTTCTTCTCCTAACAATGGTCAAGTTTGTCAAATTCATCCTTCATGTATAAAAATTCTGAAGAACACTAGTATTTCTATTAGAATCTAAACACCTACATTAAGGGAACTATATGGTGGTTTGAAGTAATGATCACAATTTAAAGATCTATTATCTAGTATTTTGAAAAATATATATATATAGTAAGTTTGGTAGGATTAAATCTTCATCATGTCCAACATATCACTCCGATCGAGAAGGGGAGTTGAACTAATGACTTCACATCAAAGAGTGCCTTAATCCAATCACCATCTATCCAAGATTCCTGGGACAAAAATAAAATTTTTATATTAAAACATAAAGAGATCATAAATTAAACAGGTAAAGAATTTTTAAACATTTCCATCAACCTAAAAAATCTAAAAATAACTAAAAACAATATATGTATATTCTTAAAAACATGCACGCCTAAATTGAATAAATTGAAAGTATCCATTTACTTATTCCTAAGTTGGAAATGTAGATGAATTGAGTCTACTTGTGCCTGTCAACATGAAAAAGCTAGTTAGCCACTACATCATTTCATAACTTTCCTCTATGTAAGACATGATAATGTCCTCTTAACTTTTGTGCAAAGAAGTGTGAAATTCTTTTATGTTAAAAGTCTCAATACCAAGTTGGCATTGGCATTTAAAATGCATACTATCTTTTATAGAATGTTATATAATGAATAATTTTTTATTTTTTATTTTAATTAAATTTTTTTGTTGATTTTTTTTTGAAATATTGAATTTATATATATTTAATATTTAAAAAGTTTTTGAAGATTTTGAATTTATTTTTGTATTTAAAATGCAATTTAAATGACAAAATATAACACCATCTTATTAAAAATGTTTAATAAGATAAATTTGAATGGTTTTAATTTATAAAAAAATAATTTGTCTGTGATTCCATCCTGCTACACAGGAATACATCGAATCTAATCACCATGGCCAAAAGTAAATTCTATTTTATTTAACCTTAAAATTTAAGCATACAAATATTACACAAAGAATCATGTAACTGGAATCTGCTCTAAAATACTCTTCTCTAAAACCCTATTTGTTACTTCCGCTGCCCCTGCTGGCTGATACGCCACCTCACCTCATCACTTTATTCCTTAAGGCTACTTCTGCATTTGAGAGTTGATGTCTTAGATTTCATGGTTCAGGGTGGAAGCAATAACTGGTTTGACTGTACTTTTCACTCCATTTCATTGTTCAGGGTGAAAGCAATAACTTGTTTGACTCTCCATTTCATTGTTCAGTGTTCAGAGTAGAAGCAATAACTGGTTTGACTCTCAATTTCATTGTTCAGAATGGAAGCAATAACTGGTTTGACTCTCAATTTCATTGTTCAGGGTGGAAGCAATAACTGGTTTGACTTTACTCTTCACTCCCTGCAATAGGAAACTATAGGGATAATTGAAAATATGTAAAACTTTCAGATTAGATTCCAAACAATTAAAGATGAATTATATTATTAACATGTAATTATATTATTAAAATTACATGTTGAAGAGTTGATGTTTAGATGGGAGAAAGACAAGTGGAAATGTTTGGCAATAAAAGCAATGAAGAAAGAAATAAATTATTTTAACTTTTATAAGGCTAAAGATAGCTTATAGGACAGATTGCTTTTTCATTTACCTCTCAATAATTCAATAATTCAAATCTTTGTTTGTTCTCTAATAATTTTGGTTTTTTTAATTTTTGTTAGATATGTTTTTGGAATAAATGGCTGAAAATCTACAACATAAATAAACAAATAACAATTATATATATAATATATATATATTATATATATATTATGATATATATTTCTAGATATTTCAAGATTGTGATCCATTAATGAATTAAGAAAAGGTCTCTTTAAGTAAAAATTACATAAATGAAATTCAAAAACCAATAAGTTATGATTCATCATTAAAACCAAATTTCTACAGAAACAAACGTTTTACTTTAAATATTATAAATTTTAATTAAAATAAATAAATCAAACCTAAAACTTTTTAAAATAAACTTTTCTCACTAAAATAAAATATAAATTATCATAAAATAAAAATTAAATAAATTTAATTTTCCAGATTTTATAAATTTATAAAAATCAAAATTAATAAATTGATTCCAATTTATAATGTTTTACAAATTATTTGGTTTTTAAAGAAGTTTGATGAATTAAATTATCAATGACAACATAACAAACCCAAAGCTCTTGCATTAAACTGTTCTCGAATTTATTTACCAGTCCTAATCTAATTTATCTTCACCAAACTCGTCTAAACTAATTTATTTATCCTCCATGTAGTTTATTTATTTATTTATCCTCTATCAAATCATTGGATCACAATTAAAATTTAGCCTAGTCTAATGAGGGGAGGAATTGCTCAAACTTAGGAAAATTCCAATCATATTTAGAGAAAATCCAACAAAAAATTTTGTAAATCTAAATTATAGTTGTTAAACCTCAAAATTTTAAGTATACTAGATCTTTTTGATGGTGCTGAATCCATTTCCACCATCAAAAACATGATTCAAACAGCCATATTTAACCCACTTTTAAACTGTATGCCTAATTAGAAAACTCCTTAAAATTTAACATTAGGCTACTAATTGAAAAAGTCTGCCAATTTTCACCTATTTCAAAACTACTTTCATTATTCAACTTAAATTCAATAGGGTCGCCTCGGTTCATTGACCCGCATCGATTTGCAGCTATATATTGGTTATTCCTCCTCATCTCCCTCACTATTTCAAACAGAAAAACACAGCTACACATTGCACAGCATGAACATTTGGTAAGCTATTTGTTCTTGAAATACAGAAATGGTAGTCCCAAGAGAACGAGACCGGAGCAGGAGCAGGATTTGGAGTGAGCATGATAGAAATTCCACCTCTTTGCTGCAACACAATAATAACAACGATGACAATAGTGACATTCTAACATCTAGACTATATGAAAACCAAAGCTTCATGAACATGAATATGAATGCTTACCCACCTCATCCTTCCTCCTTACTGCACAACAATAATGCTGACAATGACAGCAACCACAGAAGAAGCTTCATGAACATGAATATGAATGCTTACCCACCTCATCCTTCCTCCTTACTGCACAACAATAATGCTGACAATGACAGCAACCACAGAAGAAGCTTCATGAACATGAATATGAATGCTTACCCACCTCATCCTTCCTCCTTACTGCACAACAATAATGCTGACAATGACAGCAACCACAGAAGAAGTTCAGCAGACAGTGACAGCAACCACAAAGGAAGTGCAGCAGAATTGAGAATAAATGAATATGGAACTAACATTATCACTAGCAGTGAAGCTTACCCTCCTTATCCCTCCTCCTCCTTACTGCCCAACAACAATCATGATGGCAATAACAGCAGCAACAACAGAGGAAGTGCAGCAGAATTGAGAATAAATGAATATGTAACTAACATTATCATTAGCAGTGAGGCTTACCCTCCTTATCCCTCCTCCTTCTTACTGCCCAACAACAATCATGATGGCAATAACAGCAGCAATCACAGAGGAAGTGCAGCAGAATTGAGAATAAATGAATATGGAACTAACATTATCACTATCACTAGCAGTGAGGCTTACCCTCCTTATCCCTCCTCCTCCTTACTGCCCCACAACAATCATGATGGCAATAACAGCAGCAACCACAGAGGAAGTGCAGCAGAATTGAGAATAAATGAATATGGAACTAACATTATCACTAGCAGTGAGGCTTACCCTCCTTATCCCTCCTCCTCCTTACTGCCCAACAACAATCATGATGGCAATAACAGCACCAACAGCAGAAGTAGCAGAATTTACAGACTAAATGGAAGTAGAAACCCTCACCCTCCTATGCCTTCATCCTCCTTACTGCACAACATTAATGCCAATGTTAATGATGGCAGTAACATCAATATAAACAGAATTCAAAGAAGATTCAGAGTGAATGGAAATGAAAATGACAGTGACATGAATGCTGCTGCATTATTTCCTCCTCATCCCTCCTTACTATTTCCTCCTCATCCCTCCTTACTGCTCCGTAACAACAATGGCTCGAACAGAAATAGACCAACATTATCACTGAATGAAGATGGAAACAACAGTAATTCTATGAGTCCTCCCCACCCTCCTATTCCTTCCTCTTTCTTACTGCCCAACAACAATAATAATGGTGATTATGGAAATGAAAACATATATTCCAATGACTTAAGTCCTGCTAATCCTCCTAATCCTTCCTCCCACTTACTGTCCAATAACCATGGTACTGATAACCGGAGGCCCAGGCGCAGAAGTAGCAGAAGAACATTAAGTCTCAACGGGAACAGAAATTTCGGTAACACAAGTGACTTCGCTCATCGTCCTGCCGCGCCCTCTTCCGTACTGCCCAATAATAATAGTAATTATGATAATGACAGTGATGACAGCGACAGCAGCACAAGTGGAAGAAGATCAAGAAGATTAAATGGAAATGGAAATAGAGATGGAAATCCCAATGATAATGACTATGGTAGCAGAAATGCAAGAAGAATATCAAGAACATTAAATGGAAATAGAAATTTGTATGGAGAAGAGAATAGACCATTCATATTTGGCTCTGGCAGTGGGAGATCGAATGGCTTAGCAGGTATTCGCAATGCGCTGAGAGAATTGCGTATTCAGCAAAATGCTCGTTTCAGAGTATTGGGCGATTTTCAGTTGCTGCATAGACAGCCCGAAGTATTGCGCGACTTTCAGGTGCTGCATAGACAACCCGAAAATAGAAGACCTGTGGAGATGATTCCCGTCGAGCGGTTGGCTCGCGCCTCAGTCGTTTCGAACGACAATACGAACTGCACAGTTTGCCTTGATCCATTTCAGTTGGGCGAGGAAGCACGTCAACTGGGATGTGGGCATATCTACCACGGGCATTGCATATTTCCATGGCTGGAACTGAATCGAACTTGCCCAATCTGCCGATTCGAAATGCCGTATTGACCCATTTTATTTGCTTTCATTAATTCTCATTACTTATATTGGTAGATATAAACCAGGCTATAGTTTCGCTCGAAATAAACAAAGTTATAGTTATCTTATACTTTATGGCAGATTCATTCGCTCTCTTGGAAATTCTGACAGAGAACCTGTAACTTTAATGTTTTCGATACTTACCACGCCATTCAATGACATTATAATAAATCTAAAAACTTCAATTATATTATTATGAAAATATGTTTTATAAAATGATTTTCAACCATTAGGAGAATCGGATTATGTAAAAGCTATTTCCACAGAACCGTTATTTCTGTTAGGCTAAGAAGCTTTACATTTCAAAGTGGTGATAAAAAAAGACAAACTTTGAAAATAATGTGGTTGTGGAGGGGGCTAAGGAGGTATCGCCAAGTCTGATCTCTCGTGCATGTGAAAGTTTATGAGCTTAACTCTGGTCTCTAGAGCATGTAAGCATTAGTTCGTTCGCTGGTGGCTCCGACGGATGTTGGCTAGCTGCTCTAAGCTCTCATTCTCACTCAATTGGATATCTTCCATATAGGCGATAAACTCATTCTTGTCTTCATATCGGTGTTCTCGAAGGATGTCCAAGTTGGCCTAGATGCCTTTGAGTTGTTCCACGATTGAGTCCATAGTGGTTGGCATGACCATGCGACCAGGGGAGTGATCTTATTCTTGGGAAACTTCCCCATGTAGTCCCACACTCTCTGAATTTGTTAACAATGGACTATGGTTGCTTACACAGTGGCTAGCCTGCTAGCTTGCCTCTATTGCCCTCCGCCTTTGCGAGTCTAGCCCATTAACAAACATGGCGGGAGGTGTGCTAAGATCTTGTACCTACAACACAAAGATTATCCTTGACTCCATTGGTTCACCACCCCCACGACCATAGACAAAAACCTCTTGAGCCAAACAACAAGGTGAGGGTGGACACATGGCTTGGCTATAGAACCTACAAACTCCGTGTCGCCCCCAAACTTGATTTTTTCCAAATGATTCTCCTAGACACTACAACCAAACATAAAAGGAGACTTCCTAACCCAACCCAACCCTCCCGAACTCGAACAAACTTCACAACATTACCAGACAAAAGACATGGCGAGAAGGGTATTAGTCTTAGACACAACCCACATAGGGCCCAGACCAACAGAGTGCTGTGTGAAAGGCACACTAAACACCCAAGTGGAGATAAGAGACCAAGCCCCTGCACACTGAGAAACTGCCACCCAAGAACCACCCTGCACACCCTTGTATTCCAAAACTAACAAGACCAAGGAAAGATACAGTAACAAGTCCAACCCACCTAATTGGGTACCAAACATTAACCCAGAACCTTAACCCTAAAACGACAAACAAATGCCACAAGAAGCATTCCACGTTCAGTGAGAAAGTTTCACAATTAAACCATAAGCAGAAGCTTGAAAGTACTCGAAAACCCCAATGCACCAATCTAATAGAGAAGCTCCATTGCAAGTTGGAGCCAAAGGTTTCACCAAAACACTCATGTCTGATAGGCAGGGCTGTAAAATTGGTAATTTTCTTTCTAGGGTCCTAAATAAATGTTTGTGACCTAACCAATATGCTACCAGTTTTATATAGGACCGCCTCTAATCGTTGTTGACTATTCCACTTCCAAGGTGGGTTCGCATGGCCACCCTCGAGCAAACTTACTACCCTACATTCTCTGCTCGTCTCCAACACCATATCAACCTTCCCCAGGAGTGCAAGGGACATAATAACCAAGATCGTCACGTCTAGAAGGATTGAGGATGGTTGTCCCATCCCAAACCATTGTTATGTCTTCTGAGCGTGTTCATCGTGTGCCAAGGGGGAAAGCCCTGAGGTTAGTTGACCATCCAATTGATCACCCCGATCGGGTGAATGTTATTTCATTACTTAACATTAATTTTTTATTTATTTATTTTTTGGTTTATTTTGTGAATAAAAGTATGAAAATAATAATTATTGGGGATTTTAGAACTATAAATAAAAATTTTTATTTCAATACCATGGTTTACTAATAATATTTATCTCTAAAAGATCATAACTCATATTTATATGATTTTTTTCTTTTTAATTAATTCACATAATTTAAAAGATAGTGCAATTACTTATAAAGAAATTTTATGGTAGTTAAATCCTACCATCCACTAATAAATTAACAAATTAAAATTCCAAAACCTTATTCATTTTTGTCCATTTATTTTAATTTAAATTATAAAATAAATATTGTAATTTTGAATATTTTTGTAAATTTGTTGTGTAATATATAAAAATATGAAACATTATGATTAAATTAATGATTAGTTTATTGTTTTTCTATTTTATTGTTAAAAAATATAATGTAATATTTAATGATCAAATATATAAAATACAAAGATAGTAAATCAAAAGCAATGATTTACCTACCATGTTTAATTACATCGAAGGTGTTCTTATGATGGGTTTGACTGAGCAAATTCAACCAATCATAATTGCTCAATTTCATCCTCCATCCAACAATTTTTGACCATGTGTACTTGATATTCGACGAATTTTTGTTAGCGAGGGGGCGAAAACAACGGTGACATCAATTGATCCACCTACTACTTTGTCTCAGGCTTCCCTTTCCATGAAGTTTTGTCTTAGGTTTCCCGTTAGTACTTGATCTTACAGTGAACAACCTTACAGGTCCAGTTCTTTCAAAAATCTGCATTTGGATCGTTCAACCAATAACATTGCCAGGTAGTTGCTTTTGAATTTAAACAATTGTTCTTCTCTGAAGGTATTGAATGTAGCAAAAAATAATCTAGAAGGGTGCATACCAGTGGAATTCTCTGAATGTCTGTTGGATTAATTAGGGATTTTGATGGTGATGTTGAGATTGAGTGACGCAGGAGACTGAAAACAAGACTATTAGTAGTGGAGGTTGTTGATTTGAAGTGTAAGGGGATTGCTAGTAATAGTAATGATAATAAGTTGCAAGAGAAGAAATGGGGGAGGATGCGTGCCATTGCTAATCGGGTAATGAGAGGACTTGGGTTCCCCTGGAGCTGAATGTCGAAGAGGACAATGTCAATATCCTCTAGGCAATTTGAAACATATTAGCAAACCCGGGCTTGCGGGAGAAGGCGTCCACTAGTTATGGTATGAAATATTTGGCTAAATTTTTCTATTAATCACTGCATTCTCCTTGTGGATTTGTGTTTTGGATACTAACGATAATTATGAGTTTTAATAAGTTGTTATAAGTAAGTGCATTGCCTTGATAGCTTGTGTGTTTCTTGATAGCTTATGTATTTCGCTAAAAAAAGAAGATTAACAACCTTGGAGTCCTAATTTTAGAGCCCGTAAGCCCTAAAACCCCATGTTGGAACCTAAGCCCTATACTTGTTAGGTGATCACACTCTACCCTAGCTTGGAGGATGTCCTTCTTTAAAGTAAGGATTGTCCTTATTTAAAGTAAGGATTGTCCTTCTTCAAAGTAAGTAACATTGTCGACAATTGCTTTTGAATTTAAACAATTGCTCTTATCTGAAGCTATTGGATGTAGCAAAAAATAATTTAGAAGGGCACATACTAGTGGAATTCTCTGAACGTCTATTGGATTAATTGGGGATTTTGATGATGATGTTGAGATTGAGTGATGAAGGTGACTAAAAACAGGACTATCAGTAGTGGAGGTTGTTGATTTGAAGTGTAAGGGGATTGTTGGTAGTAGTAATAATAATAAGTTGCATGATCCAGGTGGATATTGGTGGCCACCTGCCAAGTCCATCTGGACCCCCATCATTGTCTCTTTCAGCATTTTCAGTTTCCTTAATTGTAGCACAACTTACTATTTTTAGCAGTTTTTCGGGTCCTGAACTTCCGGAGCCGTTTTGAGGCCCTAAACGACGTTTTTTGGGGAATCCAGGGGCAACACGGGTCCATGGAACATGGAATGGTGTTGCCCGTTCCAACAATGATAGTGCTCGAATATATCTTTCTAATGAGCTATTGTACGCGTCAAACGGAAATCATATGCTAAAGTTACGACCCCAGGAAGTTGATGTACCAACTTACCCCCAAACGGGGCCCACAGTTTGGCGTTTCATCTCCTAGGGTT